>JAXGGA010005989.1:0-73417 GCA_038373865.1 Uloborus plumipes | reverse complement strand
AATATGTTAAAATTTGCCTAAAATTGAAATATGAAGGAGCTCAGCTCCTTTGAACTCCTAAACAAATCAAGCAGTGAGCACTCAAAAGCAGTGAATTGGATTGGAAGTCCTTTTTGGAAACATTGAACAAGGTAGTGCCGATGACAGTAAAGCGGTTTTGCACCCACTGGTCGTCATTGAAATTTATCATGGAGCCTTTGGGAATACCTCATATTTCCATATACAGTGAACTCTCACTTATGCGCCGCCCCAAGGGACCAACAGAAAAAGGCGCACAAGTGAGAGGGACGTATAAGTGAACAAGCCTATTTAAAGGACTAAAACGCTACATAGGTTCTAATGAGAGAATGAATAAGAATGTTTCTATAGACAAGGGATATATTACTACGGTTTGGCAATTACTGGAACGTAACTATCATGAAATAATTGTTGCATACCTAATTACAAACTGCTCCTTTTAAAACGATCCATATTAGGTAATTGTTCCTCTCCGAACTCTAGTTCATGCATGAAAAATGCCTTCCGTGAGCAATAGGCGAAGGATTAAAGTGGAAAGTGAAGAAAAATGCTTATTTTTTAAATAAAATATTTTTTTTTTGTTTACATTTTACCGAAAATTCGGCGTATAAGTGAAATATTTATCTTTAGAGCGACGCATAAACGATTGATACTATCATTATTTTGTTATGAAATGTGCTGGGACCACTCCAAATCGTCGTATAAGTGAAAAAAGTGCATAAATGAGGAGGTGTATAAGTGGGAGTCCACTGTATTTCTTTTAGGTGATATCTAAAAGATCTCCCCTATCCGCAGAAGAATATATTCTTAATGTGCAGTGGAGGGGAAGAAAGTGAGAACATTCGTTCCAAGCTTTTAGCTTGAAATGCCGAAGTACAGACCATAGTTGAAATTTACGCGTGGCCCCGAAAAAGTTGTTTTTGATGATCTGACATTTTTGTGCACGGTTTTACTTAAGTACTTTCGGAAAATAACGATATAAGATACATTTATCATTAAAATTAAGAAAAAAAACCTAAATTTGTTTTAAACAGAAAACGAAATGTTTACCCGCACCAAATTCTTTTTATACTTATATTTTAATGATTTTGAGTTAATAAGATGCCTCCTCAGAAAATTGGTGAGAACACAGCTATTATTACAGCGCTGTTATTTAGCCTGCTGATTACAACTGAAAATTTAATTTAAATAACTGTAGTAGAGATAACAGTTGAATGAAGTGTTATTAAACCATGGGTTTTGTTCATTGGAAAAAAAGAAATCATCCACAGATTAAAAACATGCACATTTTACAATTATTTTATTACTAATTCTCAGCTCAGTACAAATCATACACACTCATAAATCGCTTACATATGTACAGAAAACGTTGCGTAGTAAAATATGACATCTCAGATCGTCCGTCGCAAAAAGGTGGAGGTGTGGTTGACGTCCGGTCAACAGACGATCCACAACCGTGAGGACAAGCGATCCAACCACGTTAATATAGTGTAATGTTTCTACATTCTTCCCTAAGTACAAATCAATAGCTTCGGAGTTAGAACTGTTCATATATTCATATTTGCTATATTTTCTTACGAATACAATATTTTGTATACTTAGTTCATTAATGTAAGTTTTTATTAAAACTATAAACAATGTTAGAATATGGAACACAGTCCAACACAAATTAGTAATCATGGACAGCAAAATGAAATTCAGATCAAGAATTTTTTTTTTAAATAGAGTTTACAACAAACGAATGACATTTTTAGACCATGAATATCAAAAGTACATGTTTCTTTACAAAGTAGGAACATTGACGAGTTGAATTGATGGTATAAAATTTGGGCCATATATGGCTTTTATACTCCGTAATAAATTCCAATTCAGGTAAATGTAGGTGCAACCAGCAACTTTCTTTTGGATTATTAATCAGGACTGTTGAAAAGTAAAAAATAGTTTTAAACTCTTCTACCGAAGTACATTGGTGATAAAAACTGTTTTCAGAAATGCTATTTTTATTTAAACATTAAGTAGCTTTCTGAACCTGAAAAACATTTTATTCTTTATTCCTCAGAAATGGCAGAAAAATCACCAACAAACAAATTGTGTCGAAGGAATTTTTTTTTCTTTAAAGCCCTAATGTAGCTCAATGTTCTAAATGGCAAAGAGCATACCATTGCACTATGAACAAATATTTTACTAATAAATCATTGTTAAGCACTTTTGCAATGTTTAGTTCTTTGATAGATACTATTTTCTGAAAATCTTACACAACATTTAATGACGAGGCGAGTTTCATATTTTTGATCTAAAAGTGTGATAATTTGAGCTGTCAGAAATACCCAGAAAAAGAATGCAACAGAACGACAATGAGGGTGTCAATTGAATATTCGATACAAACATTTCACCCGCACTACTTCAATGCCAAATAAAAACATAATTAACCATTCAGATCAAACATCCTCAAACTTGTAACTTCAAAGCGAAAACTCCATCTGAATAAAATTTACAAAATATATGTACACATTTGATGAAGTAATCGGCTTGGTGAGATTAGTAGGGGAGCGTGCCTTTGCAGTTGAAATAACTGCTCTCCTTTCTTCTCATTTCATGAAAAATCAAGGCTAACGGTCACAATAAGGCTGAGTAAGGCTACACAACCACGTTCACCTCCTTCTTTATTAATTTTGAAAAATGTTTATTCAAATAACTCTTTAAGTAAAAAGTTGAGAGGGTTAAGCTACACTTACTCCCTCTAAGTTGTGATAATGAGTTTTTCAGCTAAAATACATATATGCATGAGTTTTACTATCGAAACTTACTATTTGTCTGTATACAAAAGATTTTTTAATTAGGCATGATAAATATTCATTTAATAAAGCTTCAAAATTCAACTCCTCCCATCATCTTCAGGTAGTTATTAAAATACAAATAATTCATTCTGAACACCAGATTTTGACATCACACAAAATTCAAATGTCTACATTCAATTCAACATAGTATTGTCAACAAAGCAATTTGTATTTCATAAAAATTCAGAATAGGATATACAATATACATAATTAACAATATAAGCCATAATTCTGTTATTCGATTCAAATATTTTTATGTCGATAACTTTAACGAACTTTTTTTCACTTATTTACTGTTTGACAATAAGTATTGAATGAAATTGAAATAATTCTAAGAACAATACATGAGCTCTTATGGACAGGGTCGGTGACAGCCTTTTCAGAAACAAGGGGCCCGGTTTTGGCGGGGGCCCGATTGAGTAGTAAAATATTAAAAATTTAATGGGAGGCGGAGGTTTAGAGAGTAAACTGACGAGGGACCCATCTTTTTTTTCGGCAGCCCTGCTTCTAGAGTTTAATTTTTACCGAAAGAAGTACAACAGCCGTAAGTCCCCACAACTTATTTTTACGTGGAAATTAGCTTGCGTAAAATAGCTTGAATTTTAAAAAAAATGCATGAGTTCGAAAAGAAGTGCAGGGGCTCAACTTCCGTGAGCTCCTGTATTAACTAAACTATGAGCTCTTCTCCCTTCTCGATACGACAGTATATTGCACTAAATCCAAGTAGAGACATTAAATGCAATTATTATGAAAGTATCAAATACACCAAACAGTTTTACTTATTCTATAATGAATTTATACATTTTCTCAATGGCTCTTAAGATAAATAATTAATTAAACTAATAGCTAAAAATTGTACAGCATTATGAGTATGAAATGCAAGCGAACATAGTACGTTTGCCATAAAGAACTGAGTAAAGTTTGCCATAAATTAGCAGTACAGTTTAGACAGATAGCAGTTATTTTCTCGATAAAATAGTAAGATACCTTGCCGAACCACTCCATTTAGGTTGATTTTCAAATGAAAAAAAAATCCGTAGTAAATAAATAAATATTATATGCATCATTTTTGAATGTAAGAATCAGGTAAGTATTCGATCTCAAATTCAACAGAATCTCACATTTAACATTGCAAAATCAATTTTTAAAATGAATTTAAAAAATTTAGCGACAAAAAAAAACATAGTTAAACACAGTGAACAGCAAGGTATGAAACTGATAATTTTGGCGAGAGAAAGTATAAATGATGTGTAATTAATGATAAGGCTAAAGGATACCAGCATAGCAGTATATATATTCGTGTCGTAAACAAGACCTCACTTCAGAAGGGGTATCATTTTTGACGAAGTATTTCAATAAACAAGTTTCCACGAATTAGAATTCCGATGCGCGCAAAAATGATATCAGCAACTGAACCGATTTTTTTTTGTATGAAATCCTGTTTGATATGTTTAGCTTTTGGCTGAGTCGGGAGATTATCTTACAAAACCTGTAGTTTAAATAACGCGAGATATGCTGTTGAGCCAGGTTAGTGTACGCAACGTTTCATTAACGTTTAAAAATGGTTGTCACAACGTTTACAACTATTTCTAAACGCTTCTAAAATGACGTGCACTGCTTAGAGTACAAAAAAGACGTCACTCTTGAACAGATTCCTTGGCGGAAGCTGTTCAAAAGGGAAAATTTTCTTTTAGGCAGGATTTTCTTTCCGAGACATAAGTCTCCCCCGCTCTTCTTTTTAAATTTTTTATTGCATGAAAGTTTCACAAATAAAAAGGTTTTGTGAAGTACCGTCAATGATACAAAAACGATTTCACCATGTCATCTATGAAGCAATTGCGTATTGATGTTATATTGATCCTTAAAAACAGTTTTACAACGACAGGTATATTGCACACCACACATACTTCATGGTTCGTGATATCATATGCAGCATTTTTCGATTCCGCAACATAAAAAAATCAATAAATACAACAATTTCTTAAATTAAAAGAGAAAACAGCTTATTTACAGGCACAGCGCATGAGTATCCAATCCAATACACAAATGGTCACTTCAAAAGAAAATGAAAGTCTAAAAAAATTGATCCATGTTAAATCACAGTCGTTATTGGTTAAAAGAGGCACTTTTTTAAAGTCCCTTTCACACTTCGGTTTATTTGCACTATACAAACAGCAGTGAAAACAAGTGTTAACAAAAAATTAGAGTTTATAACTTTCGTGATAACCGATTAATTCTATGACTGAAAATACCCTCAAAATTTGTGTCTTTAGTTTGTAATGTCTAAAAGCACTGAAGTATTTAATTTGTTCAGCGTGATAAACTATGTATTCGGTTGCTAGTCATTAGTTCCATTCGTTTTTCCTCTAAAAGAGTTTACTTTAAATAATTTCGCAGCCACTTCTTAGAGAAAAAAAAATATTGTCCGACTCCAATTATTAATAATTAAATCAATCAAAATTGAATTTTACTTTAGGTAAAAAACAACATCAAAGCACGAAGCACAATACTCCTGATCACTTTAGCAACACAAATCTTTCAAGCGATTGTTACTAGGAAAATTACATCAAAATTGCAGTTGAGCTTTGAAATATATGCAAGGTTTTAATACTTCGAGTAATAGGCTGAAGCCCTATTTCTAGAAAATTCAGTTAATTCAATTGGAACTTAAGAAACTAATAGACATTATTTAGCATACAAGTTAGGTGAAAACTTTAGCAGTAGGAAAATAGAACTTGGCAGACGTTAATTGGAGTCTTGAAATGTAAAACGTATAGTTAGATTTTATTAGCACTATTTGAAACAAAGAAACAAAAAATCATGTACCTGTAATCTGCTGTTTGCATAGCCCACAAAATATTACTACACGTGACCTGCTACGTAAGTAAGTACATATCAATTTTTTTCCCCAAAGGCTCATACATTTTTCTGGTCTAGCTTCCAAAAAGTAAAAAAGAAAGCTTTCGTACAACGTTAGGAAACGTGCTATGAATTCCACTTTACATATGATTTACGATTTTAAAGATGCACTCCACTACAAAGAGTTCAGAATAAATCCTAGACTTGGAAGCTCACAATATCTGACCATTGCAATCACTTCATTCAATACAACTCGATAATATCTGCAATTTACCGCTGTCCACCAGTTCAGACATATTCTTTTCCATCGTGGAACCGACTTTTCTAAAACGTTTGGCTACATACTTTTCAAGTCCACCTGCTGACTTTTGACTCTTTCTTGGACATCAAATGAATGCTGAACAAAGGCTG
Source organism: Uloborus plumipes (assembly GCA_038373865.1). Taxonomy (NCBI): domain Eukaryota; kingdom Metazoa; phylum Arthropoda; class Arachnida; order Araneae; family Uloboridae; genus Uloborus; species Uloborus plumipes. Next base: position 67,292 of record JAXGGA010005989.1, on the reverse strand, counting down.
TCATACAAATGCTGAAACTTCGCGAGGTTCCGATGACAGTCTGTACGTTTCTTGACTTTTTTCTCCTTCTGTTCACAGCACGTGCAGGTTGTCGCATGATTTGGACTTCATACAAGCTCTTCTAAGTATCTTCTTAAGGACTCCGGAAGCCTTGGATGCTGAGTAAATGGAACCCCTCCTGTTCGTTCCTTGGGACTCGCGCTTCTTTCGGAGCTTGTCGGCCACTTTCGCCTTCATTCGGATCTGGGCAAGCGCTCCGACGAGGAGCTCATCAACTTGGTGGTTGATGGCCACGGATGTTTCGATGAATTTGCATCCGCGTTCCTTTGCAAGAGACCGACCCTCTGGAAAGAAACAACAATAGGGTCAACTTCAATGTTACAATCATACATTTGCATTTAAGCTCGTACAAACCATGTAAAAAAAAAACCTTTACCTCTGTAAAAGATACAAAAAATTAAAACTCTTATTGTTTTACTACAGTCATTTCTAAAATTTGAAATGCATGAGTGGTAAAGAATTTAAACATGCATTATTTAGGTACTGTGTCATTTTCTATAGCTTTGTGTTGAATTTGAAGGTGGTAGAAAAATACGTTTACGAATAGTTGCAGCTAAATACAACTTCAGAGGGGCAATGCAAATGCAAGGGTGCCCATGATGGAGTCATGGAGCAGACAGCGCCTTTGAATTTTTAGAGAGGTAATTTAAGAGGGTTTTGGTTTCATTTTTGGGATGTGTTCCGTAGCATTTCAGGGTTTTTAATAATTTCTAATGGAAAAAGGTTTAAAAAAAGAATGGCAGAGTCTGTGGAGAAATGACTGATCTTGATCCCAACTCCTATAAGTTTAAAGCCTCCGACTCCTTTTTCCCCAAAACCAGTGTGGCTCCACGACTGACTTCGTAGCCCTGCTGTCAGAGCTGCGGACTTGTAGGAAAAATGTCCGACTCCGACTTATAGAGCCTCCCACTCTCGTACTCCAAAATTAGCCTAACTCTAACTCCACTGCTCCGACTCTGTAGTCCTGCTTGAGACAAATCAGCAGGGTCAAGCGCTATTCACATTACGACAGTTCCCGTCGTCCGAACCGAATTTTTCACTGCGAAACTGGTTAAAGGAATCCGTTTCCATGACAGCACATCGAATTATCGGCTTTCGTCACCGTTCTAGAATGCTGGATGTCGTCGGCTCCGACGGCCGTCCGGTATTTTTGGCAGCGATTTCATCGGCTCTAGTCAGATGTGCGCTCTTTATCCCTTGTTAGTGAATACCGTCACGTGAATTTCGGGCGGAGCTACTGCGAATGCTCGAAATTTTTCATTTCCGTCCATCACGTCCGTAAAACCACCTTAGTTCGGACGAAACGGTTGTAATGTGAATAGCCCTCCACACGTTTATCAGAAAGAATCATTGTTCCGGCAACTCACCTTCTGTAGTGACCATCCTTAGGCGAGCGAGGTCCGTTTTGTTGCCCACCAGGATGACGGCCTTCCTTTCTGCATGCTGTTCCACCTGAGACAGGATCTGGCGGGCTTGGGAGAAAGTACGTCTGTCTGTGACGGAGTATACGACCAAAAAGGCATCAGATTCGGAATCCGGGCTGCAGCAGCAGTAGATTTCACACTGGAAAGAAAGAAAGGGTTAAAATTCGTACATTGTTTATTTCAGAAATCATATTTATTCCTCTATGAAGCAGTGGTATCCAACCTTTTGTCATGCTAGATCCGTAGCGCATATCAAAAACAATCTCAGGGGTTAGGGCATGTATAAAATTTATTTATTTTTTTTTGCAGACAACATGTTAAAACAAGGAAAAGGAAAGAAAATTACGAACCAATTTTAAATGAAACAAGCCATTAAAAAGTTAAAAGTTACACTAAAACTATTTTGTTAATTCTGTAAGAAGTACAATAAAACTCCAAATTTAAGAATTATGTCATTAAAAATCATTAAAAGTTCCAATAAAATGTAAGATAAAATCATAAGGGACAAAAGGTTGCTACAGTAGTTTTAGGAATAGGAAGTTATTTCTCCAAATTGGAATGTCTCACGTTATGAATATTCCCAGCGTGTGCTTTTTGAAAAAAGTAAGTCAAACTTACGTTTCCTCCGTGAAAAGTCTCCTCCTCGAATTCCATTTGTGATTCTTCGTTGTTTAGAACTACTGTAATAACTCTATCGATGTCTTGATCTGGAAAAAAGGAAGAGAAATGCTTCAAACTGTTTAAACATAATAATATTTAATTTAGAGAGCAAATAAAGGTATTCTGGAATAGATTCAGCGAAGAAGCATCAATTCAGTCCACGGGGTGTCGGTAAGACTAAAAGTAAATTCAGCAAGATGCTTTTTATGACCCACGCGCTTTTTCAGCAAGAAATGAATAGTATAAAATCATAACTTCTCACTGAAGGTAAATTTCTTCCATGAGTAATAAAAACTAAAAAACTATGTGATTTATCAGTTTATGATATGTATAGATTTTATGCAACAAAGAATAGAAGAACTGACAAAAACTGTAAAACTTTTGAACCTAGGAAACAATTTTAGTCGCCAGACATTATTTTTCAGAGCTTATACGAAAATTCAGGGAGACATAGCTTCTGAATCAGGAAGAACTAGTCACCAATGTATTTTTTTTAGGAGTCCAGGCTTTGTCGAAACCTGAAGAACGAACAGAGCAGAATTTTTGTATGCTTTTCTCAGTATACTTATTTTTGATATGAGTCGCTTAAATTAACAACTCATCGCAGAATCTTATACTTAAATTGTAATTTAGACTTAGAGTATTATCACCAGCTAGAGTCATACTCAGTGTCCACGCAAATGCCAAAAATTAAAGTTCGTATTTTTGTATTTTTTACCAAAAAAAGAACTTGAGGAGCATTAGCTCAATTTTCACACCCGAGAAAGAAAAAAAAAAAACTTTGTCACGTTTTGCTTGGCCATTAGGAGTGTTTAGGCGTGAATCAAATGTTACAGATGGTTTTTACTCGACGTGTTTAGTGTGTTACTTGATTAAAATGGATCTGGAAATTTATTCTCCTCAATCTTGTCGGGCAATTTAGAATGATTTGGACGCTTACCAAACCACGAATTTCCTCTTGGTTTATCTTAGCTGTTGAATCAAGAGATTGATGTGCACTTTTTGTCGGCTGCCAAGTAGTCTCATGAAATAAAAGTTTATTGAAAGAAGACTGAAATGAGGCAATAACCCTTTTCAAGTTCTTTAAAATAACGGGATAGTATTCCGTTTGATGAATAAATCTGATGTAAAAGAAGACAATGATAAGTTCTTAGTTATAAACATCTCAGAGGAAGTTTTTATTTTCACCTGCACACGGAGAGGGTCATTTAATCTGAAGTATTAGATTTTAATCAGCAATTCCAGTTTGACAACGATTTTTGGGACTCTTTATTGTCAGCTGTATATGAGAAGCACTAGTTCTATTTAGTTGGGTAGGGGATTTAAAAAACCCCGTCTCAAAAAGAGGGCAGGGAGGAGGGTTATAAACTGTCTGTATATATGAGTGTGTGTATGTGTCATCTAAGTTCTCAAACGGAAGGGTCCATTTTGATTTTTTTTTTTTTTGGTTTTATTTTGAAAAATGATTACTTGATCGAGTTTATCCTTATTAGCCACTTTTTTTCAACCTACGGCCTGCAAGTGATATGGGGCTCGCAGGGGCACTCCGAGGTAAAAATTTTGAGAGGGGGAAAATTATCAATTAGCCGAAGGAAATTCCACTTTTACCGAATGATAAAATACAAGCATGCACACTAGGGTGGTCACAAGTAACATGGGGAAAAAAATTTTTCAGCTAATCTTTTGCGGCACCCCCCTAAAATGTGCCAATGGGCTAGAAAATGAGATTTGCAAAGTTGTAGCTTAATCGGATAATATTAACACGTGCCGCAAAGAGGGTAAAGTTAAGAAAAACAGCGATTTTTAGCCAAAAATTGTAGTTTTTACTCTGTAAAACCAAAACTACTGATCCTAGAAGCTTTATTTTGGTCTCATTTTGTAGGAAATTTTATTTTCTTTAAGTCTAATCTGATTTAAAGTTTCGAAAAAAATGATTAAATATTTTTCAGAATTTTCACAAGTCAGGCTGCAACGCAAATCCTCGAAATTGCAAGTAACATGGGGAAATTTTTTTTTCAACTAATCTTTTGAGGCACCCCCCTAAAATGTGCCAATAGACTAGAAAATGAGATTTGAAAAGTTTTAGCTTAATCGGATAATATTAACACGTGCCTCAAAGTGGGTAAAGTTACGAAAAACAGTGAATTTTTAGCCAAAAATCGTAGTTTTTTCTCTGTAAAACCAAAACTACTCATCTTAGAAACTTTATTTTGGTCTCATTTTGTAGGAAATTTCATTCTCGTTAAGTGCTATCCCATTCATTTTTGCTATCATGTCCAAAGTATTTATTTGGCATTTTTCAGGTTAAATCGTAGAGTATACCAAAAATAAGAAATTTTCATGCAAAAACCTAAAAGCATTACAATATTCAATTACATTTATTTGCTTATCGTTGGATTTACTTTGTCAATTAAAAAAGGGGTATTTTCGCGGTACTTTAGAAATAAATGAAACAACTTAACCCCTTAATTCCTCTATCTTAACATAGAAATTTGTTTCATTTTTTTCTAAAGTACCGCGAAAATACCCCTTTTTAAATCGACAAAGTACAACAAATTTCTGTGTTAAGATAGAGGAATTAAGGGGTTAAGTTGTTTCATTTATTTCTAAAGTACCGCGAAAACACCCCTTTTTTAATTGACAAAGTAAATCCAACAATAAGCAAATAAATGTAATTGAATATTGTAATGCTTTAGGTTTTTGCATGAAAATTTCTTATTTTTGATATACCCTACGATTTAACCTGAAAAATGCAAAATAAATACTTTGGACATGATAGCAAAATGAATGGGATAGCACTTAACGAGAATGAAATTTCCTACAAAATGAGACCAAAATAAAGTTTCTAAGATGAGTAGTTTTGGTTTTACAGAGAAAAAACTACGGTTTTTGGCTAAAAATTTACTGTTTTTCGTAACTTTACCCACTTTGAGGCACGTGTTATATTATCCGATTAAGCTGAAACTTTTCAAATCTCATTTTCTAGTCTATTGGCACATTTTAGGGGGGTGCCTCAAAAGATTATTTGAAAAAAAAATTTCCCCATGTTACTTGCAATTTCGAGGATTTGCGTTTGCAGCCTGACTTGTGAAAATTCTGAAAAATATTTAATCATTTTTTTCGAAATTTTAAATCAGATTAGACTTAAAGAAAATAAAATTTCCTACAAAATGAGACCAAAATAAAGCTTCTAGGATCAGTAATTTTGGTTTTACAGAGTAAAAACTACAATTTTTGGCTAAAAAACGCTGTTTTTCTTAATTGACCCTTTTTGCGGCACGTGTTAATATTATCCGATTAAGCTAAAACTTCGCAAATCTCATTTTCTAGCCCATTGGCACATTTTAGGGGGATGCCGCAAAAGAAATTCGAAAATTGATTTTTTGTGACCACCCTAATGCACACATGCCGTACATGCATAACATTTAGTGAGAACAAACATCAGGCATCTTTTAAAAAACAGTTCTGAAAACTAAAAAGAACAAATAATCTCAATGTTGTAATATTGTCTTCAAATTGCCGAATCGTCAGCAAAATGAGCCAGATACGAAATTGGGAGGTCATAGTGACCTCCCGTGATCTTCCATCAGGGTGCTCCTGACTACTTGATCGAGTTTGTCCTTATTAGCCACTCTTTTTCAATCTACGGCCTGCAAGCGACATGGGGCTTGCGGAACTGATCAATGTGGGGAAAGACACGCAGCAGCGGTGTTAACCGCGAATGCATTCCATACTCACCATGGGCGAGATCATAGGCACAAATGTATTCCGAAGTCATGAACTGTTTCCTGAGGGCCGTCTTCCCAACGCCGGGGCTTCCGAGTAGTAGGACCCTGTAGGAGCGGCCCCTGCGCTGCAGGGGCTGCTCTTCTTCCGGGCTCTGTGGAGGGGACGTTTTGGATTCGGGGATGCTTTCGGAGGCAGTTGACTCCAGCGCCGATACCTGGGGGCTGGACTTGGAACGGAAGGAGTCCCCACGGTTGATCACCCCCTTGGAGGTCACACTGAAGTTCCGTAACCTAGGAGACGGAGAAACAGAAATTTATAACCGTAAGGTCAACCCTCTTTAATGCGGTGGTAAATAGCTTACCACCACACTAGAAATTAAAACGCAATAGAAACGTACAAGAGTATTATGTACAACATGTAATGTTCCATTGTGCGCTCCTCCATGTTTCATGTTGTTCCATCAGAAAATTGAAAATAGTTTTGGCAATTTACATTGCATTTAGTTTTTCTATCACTTAATTCATGTGCAATTAATGTATTTTTAATTTTGGAATCACTAATTACGAAAAGTTTTACAAAAATACACATTGACTTGTGAAATTATTTGTATTTTACATTTTTTTCTATTGAATAAGTCAGTAAAATGTCATTGTTTGTATTGGGCGGTGGTTCATATATTACCCTCCCTGTTGAAAACAATAGCCACAACAACGAAATTAAAAAATCTGGTATGGACCCCACATTACTTCCTTTTACGTATAAATTTCTTAGTAGTTGCCTTAAGTGTTAAAAAAAGTGCTTGGAGTGAGCAAGGTAACAATTCAAATATTTACTCCCTTAATCTGCCACGAAACAATGCAAAAAATATTTCACAAAGGTTAATTTTCTAAATATTGCTGATTTTAATTTCCATTCAGTGAATTTTTCGCAAAATATCGCCAATAGCGCCAAGTTGAACCCAAATTCATCGCCAAATTTGTCGCCAACTTGGCGATATGTCGCCAAGTTTGCGTCAAACACTTGGCGAGCAAAAGCTTGGCGACATATCGCCAAATGGTCGCGCCAATTCATATCACTTAAGTCTGCATTGAAATTAACACTGATTTACCCCAAAAAAGGGGTAAAACACCTCCTTGGGAACATTCGAATGCAACCACAAGGGGAGGTGCACAACTAGACCATCCTCAGAGCCTACATACCAAGCTAGAAGCTTCTACGGCATATAGTTTTTGAGTTATGCGAGGCACATACGCACATACATCCGCACACACATCCGCACATACATCCGCACATACACATCCGCACATACGTACATACAGACGTCACGAGAAAACTCGTCGTAATTAACTCGGGGGTGGTTGAAAAGGATTTTTCGGCTGCTTATATGTTGGTAGGTACAAATGCACGTGCTCACAGGTCGAAAAAACTAATGAACATTCATTTGGGGGTAAGCAAAATCACAATTTAGACTCAAATTTGAGTGATTTTTTTTTTGCGATCACAATACTTCCTTTACTAGGTAAAAGGAAGTAAAAAAATACTTATTTGGTTCATAAATGAGCTTCATTTCTCTATAGTGTAAAATGTAAACTTTGAAAAAAAAAAAAAAAAAATCTTGTGTCCGTTAAAGGGTAAAATGTTTTTTTTCTACTAAAGAATATACGATTGCAAAAATTTACATGCAGATTGGGTACTTACTAACTTTAATATTGCAACAGGCGAAGCGAAAAAAATAATCCCCATACCTATTAACAATTGGATCAATTGAAAAGTACAGTAATAATTGAGTACTTTACTGAATACCAAATTGGTGTTTATATTTTGTTTTAATAGACGTACAATTTTCTTTAAAAAAGCGAAAGCTTTTGCTAGCACTATTTTCCATAAACATAAATCTTTAATATTTGTAAAATTTTTACTATGTAGTGCTCAAACAATCGGAACAATATAAAATGAAAGGAACATAATGTACACAATTAACTACGATTTATAAACTGCATTTAATTAGCAGCATTTATGTCTTCTTTCACACAAAAATGTTTAACAAAAATGGAAACATTTTATTTTGTTAAATTTGTAGTTACCTATCATCCCTAAAGCAGAATACTTTGTGATGTTCTGCAACATATTATCATTTGCCCAAAATTGTTCTGCAAGCAGGCCCGTCATTTAGGGGGGCAGAGAGAAACTTTGAGAAATCAATGTATTTACATATAAGTAGACGTGGTTTTTTATGTTTTCGATGAAATTGCATTGTGTTTGGACCTTTTGTCCCCTCTCCCGGAAATACTTAAAATTACGACCTTGCCTGCAAGTACTTCAAGCATCAGGGCATGAAACAGGTGTAATCAAACATAATTTTCAGCAAATATCTTTTTGCTAAACATGTAATTTTGTGCAAATTCTGCAGATTTTGTCCAGCTTGAACTTCATTTCAAGTTCCTTCAAATGTCGCAAAAAATCGACTTTTTGATTTTCTGCCTAATAAGCATAATTTGCAGAAATTTTAATTATTTTTTTCTAATTTGAAGTAATCTGCAGAAATTGTTCTGAATTTCTGCAAAACTGTATTTAAGTTAGAAAACTGCCTTTTCTGCAGAAGTTCTACAGATTTCTGCAGAAAATTTTCAGAACTTTCCCTCACATTTGAACAGAATTGTTCTGCAGTTCAGATATCTGTTCTGTGACGTACGTTCCAAATTTAGCAGTATTCTGCTTTGGGGCCTATCATAATCGGAGAAAACCTGACTTGGCAGTGTTGTAATGCTCTGATTAACATCTGGGTAGCCTTCACAATGCTGCCAGATTAGGTTCACCCCAAAATGTCAATAATCAGCCCCTGATATTATGCAAATTATTAATTTACATACTGGAGTAAACCTATCGAAAACGCCTGGTTTAGAGTTATTTCCTTATTATTATAAACACCAAAATTATTAGGGTGGATTAAGTGTCATTATATTGCATTAAAACAATTTGAAAGAAAAAAAATAAATATTTTGTACAAAATTAACAGTTGTAAATTAAAAAGTTATGTATTTTTTTAAGAGAGATGTTCAAAAAAAAAAAAGTTATTATGTACTTATGTTCTTAAAATTTTCTAATGCAAGGATAATGGAATAATGACATTTGGTAACCATTTTCGCATTAAGTTTACGTTTTGTGTTAAAGTAGCAGCAGTTATATTTTACTGCCATTTCGCAGTAAAGGCCCTGCTCCACATCAGCGGAAAACGCGACCGAAACCGAAGGCAGAAACTGAAAATCCGGGAACTTTCCATAGGAACAACCATTTAATTCATTTTACGTTTCTGCTTTACGTCAATGTGGAGCAGGGCCTTTAATGTCGAACATTTCTTTTTTCAGTTTAGTTCTCCCACTGTTATTTTTATGACAGAACATTGTTTTTGTTCATGTTCACTAAATACAAAAATGTTGATCATACTTTGTAATTCGTAAAACTACGAAATGATTGCCTAATTTTTCTGAAAAAAGAAAAATGTTCGAGAATAAGTTTGTTCTTACGAGGAACTTTTTTACATATTGTTATTTAATCAGCTTTTTACCAAAAATTTCTTAAATAGAGAGAATTATAGAATACGCGTTGGTTGTATATATACCCAAGTAGCACACTTCGTTTTTTAAAGGTTGTAAAATGTTTATTAACGTTGTAAACAACCGCTTAAAAACGTTTATGAAACGTTTAAAGGTTATTTGTGCTACCTGGGTAAATGAGTACAGGATATTTTCCGAAGATAATAAGATTGTTTAAAAACAATTTAGAACAAATTATTTTAAAACAAATTTTCACCTAATAAGTTGCCAAATAATTAAAAACTATTTGTTAAAAATATTATCTGCCGTTTTGTTTCTGTGCCCCCACCCCCTCTTTTTCATTTGCACACACTTGCGTAACTTTTCTGTTTAGAGTTGAAATTGTAAAATTTCCACATTTCAAGCTTCCCGTAAAATTTCTAGAATTGATAAATGCTTTTAGTGCAAATTAAATTGCCGGCGCACATGATTATAAACAGGTGTAGCTCTAATATAATCAGGGCCACTGAGAGCTAAGGTGGATTTTTCAATTTCATCACCGCCCCCCCCCCCTCCCCTTATAAAACTTATACTACTCCGATTCTGAGCCGGGACACTAGTTTTCAATTAGGTTGACATAGCATCTCGTTGTCTCCGCCAAATGATATGTAATTTTATCTTGCGCTTTGTCAATTGGCATAGAATTATTCTACCTACCTTTTATTTGTTACTCAGAATTATGAAATTATTCCCGGTACATTTATTTGTACTCTAGCAGCATAAATTAACAATTTTCTACCTGAACCAGGTGGGAGTAATTGTGGGCACGATTACTACAAATAGCAAGTGATGTATTAAATGTGCAATTACAGTTACTTACATTATTATCCATTTGTGGTTTTAAATGTATTAAAAAGACTTTTGAAAAACCAATGGATTTGTTAGAAAAGATATTTAACCCATTAATGCCTAGCGTCCCTTTTTAGGGACGATCCAAAAAGTGTTTGAATTGACCAAAAAAATGAAACATTTTCAACCAAAATAATAGCGTCCAATTATTACTTTAGTATTGTTTCAATTCATTATTAACAGACTGCAGCACATAACCATTGTAAAGTGTGTTCTGCAGGCGTTAACCAGCATACAAAATATCTTTATAAAAAAAATGTCAGGCATTAATGGGTTAAAAAGAATAATTTTGGTTTTGAAAAGAATGATCACATATACTCTTGATTACTATTACAAATGCATAATGAAATTGTATATAAAAGATTATGATTAAAATCAAGTTAATGATACTAGAGTGATTACGGCTAATTCTTTCTTCAAATATTATCGATTTCAGTCTATTGGAGCTAACGTCATCAGTCTATTTCAATGAATTAGAGCCAATGCGATGACTCGGATTGTGTCCAGGACACCTCATAAAAAAAATTATTTTTCTTAACTAAGGCAGGCTGGAGTCCCTGTATAGAAGTCTATATAAGTACTCTGGGGCGGACTAACCAGTGAAGGAAAACTTAAACACAATTTCATTTGCAAAAACTCATAAAATCATAAAATACTGCGGTATTTGTTACATGGCAGTAAAAATATTGTAACTGATATACGTAATTATTTTTCAAAACATATGAAAGAATTTTTATGGTTGTGCGTCAGGTTTTTGAGGATTGAAATGAAGAAAAGTGCATCATGCTGAAAAGGAACACCTTCAAATATTTGAAAAATGCAGCATTTGCTAGTCGTTCTCTTTTTGGTAACCGTGTGGTTAAAAGTTACTACTGCCAATTTCTTTAAAACTCTTAAAACCCCTTTGAAAAAATTACGACTCGTTTATTTACTGAGGGATGTTTATTTATTAGTGGGGATTACCTTTTATCTTTAATCTCCCACTCTTCGCTTTAAGGAAGACGTGTTAAAAATTACTAAATATAACAATAACACTGCCGGGGTTTGGTAAAGGATAAAATGAGTTTTTGGGACATCTGTAAAGAAAGGCGTTTTGGATTTCATACAAACAATAGGGAAATGCTGGAATTTGACGTTTTTTTCATACTTTATTTTTAGCGAAAATCAAATAAGCAGGCATGCATAATACAGCTTAAGTGCAAGTGATGACAAAAACGCAAAACTTGCAGTTACCGTAAAGTCGGGTTACTTGAACCCACAAGGGGGTTACTTGAGCCCACAGTAAAATGATAAAATCTGGGTTTGGTACTAGCGTTAGAGACTGCAGAGTGCTTCTACCTAGCGGAGAAACGAGGAACTACGTGCAAGTCTTCAACTAGTAAGTACCAAACCCAGATTTTATCATTTTACTGTAATGGGCTCAAGTAACCCCCTAGGGTCCAAGTAACCCAACTTTACGGTACTTCCCTTTACCTTCCCACGGCAGTACACATTTTTAAAATGGACAAAAACAACAAATACCTCGTATAATACTCCGACTCGTCGCCTGGAAGTGGCAGGGATCTGTTTGATATCGTTCTCTCCTTGACTTTCGCCCCCGTGTGGGTCCCTTCGGTGGGGATGCTCGACCCCCTGTGCCTGTGCCTCGCCTCAGCTATCTTCTTCACGGACTTCACGGAGTAGGATCTGGAGACGCCCTCCGAAGGGGCGGAGGGACCCTTCGGAGACACCTTTGACATTCTCCTCATCAGGAGACCCCCGAAGTCCTGGCTCTCACTCAGCTGGAGGGGCCGCAGGGGCATTTTGTCGTCTGAGGCCCACTCGCTGGACCTCCGACCATTTGTTCGAGCATGCTCACTGAATACTGAAGCCAGTCCATCGTAGCTGGTGTCCGACCTGCTCCTGGTCACGTGGGGTTCAGGCATCAAAGACTTTCGCCTGAGGTCCGAAACAGGTGTCATGGTTTACTTTGCTTCGTAAGCTCTTGAAGATCAACAAATTCCAGAAAAAAAATGAGACAGTTATTCTAAAGAACAAAAGTAAGCTCTGTTGACAGCTAAAACATCACGTAAAAGAACAATACACCGAAACGTTCTAACACCATTCTCTCACGTCTTGCTCGCTCGGAAGACAGGATAAGTTTGGGGTTGAGCACCGTCGGGGGACTGCTATTTATTGACTGCGCTCTTACGTCATCGTGTCTGACGTTGCCAGCATCATGTGGGTGATGACGTCACCGCGAGGGATGCGGAGGAGCAAAGAGAAGGGATGCTCATAAGCGCCTCCGAGAGGGGAAGAGCAAGAAGAAAGAAAAAAAAAAAGGAATGAAATGACAGAATGCTCGCGCTTTTTCTGAGTTTCTTTTCCTAGGAGAGCAAGAAAGAGGTCGTTAAGCGACTTTTGGAGATGTTTTATTTATTTCAGCTCTTTGGAGAACTTTGTTATTACGAGTTTAATTAGGAAGAGAGATTTGTCGGGAAGCTAAAGATTATGTTTTTCGTTACGTATTCATCTAAGAGAAACATCTGCATCTTTTCTTTTCTTTTTTTCGACTGATTCTCTTCGTAGAAATAGGGGTTTGCTTTTTCAGCAGAAGTCCGATTTCTTTGGAAGTTCTGATTCTTAATTTCGAACTTCCATTTACTGCCATGGCAACGCAATTTATCCCGTCATTGTTTTCTCAGAAATAGAAGTTATTATTCTTTACGAACAATAAGAAACTATCATCACATTCTTAGAACAGACGGATCTTCTGTTCTCAAGAAATGCTTAGATAATGGATTGTATTAATTGAAGTAAGTTTTCATCCGATATCGATGTGCTGAAAAGTTATGAAAAAAAGTAGCAGTTTTTTAAATAGTAAGCTCGATGTTTATTTCACACACTCATAAAAAGAAAAAAAAAAGAGACAGAGAAACACACACACAACACTTTGTTCTCCAATAACGGTGGTGTTTAATCTTCGAAAAAAATTCTGACACAAATCATAAATTTCGAGAAAATATTTTACAGGGGTGACCACTCCTACGATTTTTTTTTTCAACCTTCAGCCTACACTTTCATTTTACTCATCCTTAGAATGAATGTTGAGTATTTTTTTTTTTTTTTTTTTGTGCTGATCCGTCAGCACGCGCTAAGTAGGGTAAAGGCGGGTAAGATGATGAATTTCCAATAGCTGTAATTCTTTCCTTGATAGTAACATTTGGCAAAGTATTTTTTGATTCTGAGGTATTGTGCAACAAAGTTCACTGCAAGTGAGGTCGCGATGACTCATACGAATACAGTGGCTGCCGCTTAGATGAATCACGTTTGTTCTAACCAGCTTTTATTCAATAATGTGGCTAATTCAATAAAGCTGGATTTTGACTAAAAATAGACAACGTGTATAAAAGTACAAATCTACTGATATTAAAAACTGAGTATCTTTCTATCTATCTTTCTTTCCAACTATCTCTCTACGTCACGCTTCTTTCTCCTGAACGCCAATGAACTGAAAGTCGAGCCAGGTACCAATAGCTAGGTAATTTTTCAGGCTTCATTGGTTTTAATTCATATTATTATACGATTTTAATTAACGAAGATATCAATTAATAAGTAGTCAAATTTTAAGCTATTAGGTCTAATGAAATCCATTGTTGCAAAACGTGGTTGTTATGAAACAGTAATAACAATGATAATGAGAATTTTGAATGAAGGCTTAACTAAATCAAATATGAAACTCATTAGTGGGTCACGTACGTTGTACTTTTATCACTAGCTACTTGCAATTTTTTGAAATATATATTAGTTGAAAAGCCATCTACTTATATTAAAAACTGAGTATCTATGTCTGCTTCTTTCCTTTGAGCGAGCTGAACTTACTGAAACTTTCCTCACCATCTTGAAGGCGCGAAGTGCCCGTGCAACATCTCAATAATTCAAATAATTTTTTGATGCAGAAAAAAAGAAGAGGCGCCTCTTAGAGAGCCGCCTTGGCAGGGAGTAATTTCTTGAAAAGTAATTCTTTGAAAAGTGCCCGTGCAACGCCGGGCCACGTGCGTGGTATGTCTTGAAATCGAATGAACATTAAATTATATCAAATAATATAACTTCAGAATGAGGTAAAAGTTAGAGAGGGGGGACGTTATGCATCTAGTAAAAGCATTTAAAATTAGTTAAAATGTTTTGTGTTTTGGTTTATACTTTTGTACACGTTTTCTCTCTTTACTCACTTCATGTTACAAAGTTTTTGACTGCTTTTTTACAAAGCTGGATTTATGTTCTGTTTTTGACTATTTGAATCGTTAAAACGGTTGATCCAATTACCCGCCTTCCACTGTATCTCCTTTTGGTTTCATTTCAATGTTTCAACAGAAGTCCTTATACATCTTGTGTGTGGCAAATTACTGTTGATTTCATTATACGGAGGTTGCTGCATAACCGAATTCTACTCTGTTGGACAAATGAATTAATAAGCGAATCCATGTGTAAATAAATAGAAGTAAAACCTAAGCAAAGTCCATAAAATAAAGTAATGAACAAGCAAATAAAACTGTTAATCTTTGTTATGAAAAGAGCCGCAATCAAAACAAACCTGACGTCATGTAAACTGATGCCTGTACCTGAGCTGTTGCCAGTACCTGGAAGTAAAGTTCTCGGAAATCAATTTTTTTCTCTCTTTCTTTCTGTTGCTCCCTTCCGAGTTGGAAAACTCAAATAAACTTTCTCAACAACGGTTCTCTTGTAGAATCTTGTTCTACGAATTTCAAATGTGCCCCCTTTGAATATCAGTGAAAAAGAAAGAGCACTAAAGTCATCTCTTGGATCATTTGAGCGCACAGATCGTTACGTTAGCATAGAGCTGTGCTTGATAAAATGTACAAAGTAGTTAAATGAATAAAATAGTTAGCAAATAAATGTTTACTAGCCGAGAAATTAAAACAAATTATTTCGTGTTTGTAGATCAAAAGAAGCCAAGAACATTCGACCATTTGCAAAAGCAAAAATTGTACAAAAATGATTAGGAAGATGGTAAATTGTATTTTAAAGCGTTTTTCTTATCTTTTTTCGTACTCTTTTCTTTTTTAAAATACAAAACTTGATTTATTTATTTAGTATAATTTAAGAAAACTTTTCGTATAATATATCAAATCGAAGAATTTCTTGCAGTTCTTCATCTCCATTTAAAAGACTAAAAACTGAATAAAATGACATTTATTTAAAGCTAGTTTAATCAAGGAAATGCTTCTAATAATTGTTTTTAACTACAAAAACTCGAATTTCGCCTTTATTGATATACGTCCATAAAGTAATCGTCAAATAAAAGGAGAGAGAGAAATATAGAGAGATATAGAGAGATGGCACTTAATAAACATTTCTCTTGCGAGTAATAAAGTTGGACAGCATATTTTATCAGTTTTAATGAATTTTTACGTGCAACTAAGAAAAAGAATACAATAGTTAAAACCCTTAAAATGCTTACTCTAACAGTAAAAACAATATTATTACAAACATATGTTTCTCTAATAGTATAAGTAAAAGGAAATCAAGAGAAAAGTATGTATGACATAATGAAATTCGGGAGTAATATCTAGTCAACTGTATAGGCTTGATACATTTTTACGTGTCCAACTCCGGATATAATTGTGATAAACTCATTACTACTGAATTTCTATTTTTATGTCTTATCGCTGATTGTTTCAGAGCCAAAAAAAAAAAAAAAAAATTGAAACTACATAAAGGTCTTGATATTTTATGAAAAAATCATACGCAAAAAGTTATGTTCTTTTATTGCCATACAAACTTTTGTTTTGTAGTGCTTTGCTTAAGCACATTTCCTTTTAAATACTCATTATATGCATGTAGCAAAAGAGTGTGATTTTATTACAAAAATTTTAATTTAAAACTTCTTGGTGATTTAAATTTAGTGAAATATGACTTCTAAGGATGTGAGAGAATGAACTATTGGACATCGCTTTAAGAAAGATTTCGAGTTTTACCTTTTACTTTCTTCTATATCTATTATATAGAAGAAAGTATTGGTTTCGTAAAAATTTTCGAATGTCGAATTTTGACGGATTTGCACGTTTTGAGGTGCGCTGAGTCCATTTCGACCATTTTTGGAAAATGTCTGTCTCTGTGTGTGTGTGTGTCTGTCTGTGTGTGAGTCTGTATGTGTGTGACCAGTTTTTGTGGCCGCGCTAGAGCAAAAACTACTGCATGAAATAGAACAAAAATTTTTTCACATATGCACTACCATGTGAACTGGTGCACCTGACTTTGTTTAGCGAATTCCTCCAAGGGGGGTGGAGCAATCGCACGTGTTCTGCGCGTGGGTGATTGCTATATCTCAGGAAGTAACCGGCGGAATAAAACGAAAATTGGTCCATAGATAGACCCTACCAAGTACAGGTGCTGATTCAATTTGCGTGTCAATATCTCGAAGGGGGATGGAGCAATCGCACGTGTTCTGCGCGTGGGTGATTGCTATATCTCAGGAAGTAACAAGCGGAATCAAACGAAAATTGGTCCATAGATAGACCCTACCGAGTACAGGTGCTGATTCAATTTGCGTGTCAATATCTCGAAGGGGGGTGGAGCAATTGCACGTGTTCTGCGCGGGGGTGATTGCTATATCTCAGGAAGTAACAAGCGAAATCAAACGAAAATTGGTCCATAGATAGACCCTATAGAGTACAGGTGCTGATTCAATTTGTGTGTCAGTATCTTGAAGGGGGGTGGAGAAATCGCACGTGTTCTGCGCGGGGGTGATTGCTATATCTCAGGAAGTAACAGGCGGAATCAAACGAAAATTGGTCCATAGGTAGACCCTATTGAGTACAATCGCTGATTCAATTTGTTTGTCAATATCTCGAAGGGGGGTGGAGCAATCGCACGTGTTCTGCACGAGGGTGACTGCTATATCTCAGGAAGTAACCGGCGAAATCAAACGAAAATTGGTCCATAGGTAGACCCTATTGAGTACAGGTGCTGATTCAATTTGTGTGTCAATATCTCAAATGGGGGTGGAGCAATCAAAAGTGCTTATTTTGTCATTGCACCTACTGTATCTCGGGAAATATTGCTGCGATTTGAATGAAATTTGGAATAACACTAACCCAATATGGAAGCAAGCATCGATTAAATTTTGGCGCCAATCGCCCCAGGGGGAGGGTGGGGTGATTTTTGCGCTTAGTCAACAATGCGAAAAATTAATTCATTAAAAAATCGCTTTCACGCTATTTAATTATCAAAACAGCCGAAAACTTTCAATGATTTGAAATTTTTAACTGTTGCCAATTTCTTTTTACTAACAAATAAAATGTTTGCAATTAATCTAAACAAGGCTTTTGCAATGATTTCCAATTTCGCTCATTGATTCTGCATTTGCAGGGCTATTACGATAATTGGGAAATTGTAGCTGTTTCCAATTACTTGGGCGAGTACGTATTTTATTTTGTAACCGGAATTCATAAGATAGATATAGAAGAAAGTTTCGTGACGGCCACGACAGCTAGTTTTTAAAACTGAAGTTCTATGCGGTTTTGAAATACAATGGCCATCGCTTTTCTGAATCACATTTGTTCTAAAGAATTTTAATACAACCTTTAAAAACAGACCTTTGTTTTGGTTTTAACGATTTGACAGCGCTGATTCAATTAACCACCGATTCAGTTAACCGACTTCCACTGCAACTTGAAGCAATAAAATGGACGATTTGAAATATCTTGTAGAGCATTAAATATAACTATTGTCTCATATTCATATAAGTGCGTAGTAATAATCGAAATAATCGATGTTTCAAGACATTGTATTTAGTCATAGATGCAGAGTATGTCTACTCATGGTGCTTTCGTATTGAGAGAAAAAATATTATGTGGCGCATTTGACCCATTGCACCTCTCACTTTGTGAGGTCTAAGTGAACACCTTAATTCATCTCAAGCAAGTGTAACATAAAATTTGCTCGATGCTGTCAGGTGTGACGTCAAACACCTCTGCTGATAGCACATACTAAATGCGTCTTCTTTTACAGCAGTGCTTAAACAACCTAATTTTGGTCTAAAAGATTTAAAACGAAAACAACTCAACCCCGCACGAGCGTTCATCATCACTTCGCGTGTGCAGAATTTATAGTCACCCCAAAAAACATTTCAACTGCCCTCTCGTTTCTCTTTGGAGTTTCCGCTGCAAGTTCGTCAACCCTTCCTCGAATACATTATCTGCAGACGAGATTATGTTGATGACTGGCGTGAAAAGTGCAGAAATACCCAATGGCTGCGAACCTTGTGGTTTTGTGGAAAAACCTTTCAGAATACAAGTGCGCACTTTTCGTTATTGCCTTTTTCCATATTTAATTATTTTTTAATTGCAAAACACGTGTTTTATTTATCTTGTTTGATTGCTTGTCGTTCATACAGTAACTGGAACGCAATTTTTTTCTAGAACTTGCATAGTAACATCGACTCCAGCAGGTGAAGTTTAAATGTCAGTGGGTGTAGTTTGGCTGTTTTTTTTTTTTTTTGCTGGAATGTACACATTGATTGTATACCCCCCTCCCCCCGGAAAAAAGTTGAAATTCCGGACTTGTCTTGTTTGAAGTGACAATGATTGCCCGAACCAATGATTGATTGGAGTCAATTTTCGAAAGAGGAGGAACCGAGTTCTTTTGGCTATAATGTTAAAAATTAGGAGGCCGTGGTGGTCTCGTGAGCAAGGTGTTGGACGTAATTAGAGAACCACGGATTCGATGTCAGCTCGCAAAAAATCATCGTGTTCTCTGATGATGACCGGGGCAAAAAAAAAAAAAAAAAAAAAAAAAAAAAAAAAAAAAAAAAAAAGAAAAAAAAAAAAAAAAAAAAAAAAAGAAAACGTCGTTTTTAAAGTCTTCCAAATTCCCATTTGGAATCAATGATTCCAAATGGGGGTGCTTGATAAAGAGTTATCTGGTTTATTGTCTACATCAAAATGAGAGCTGACATCAGGGTGCCATCCAACCGGTAAAACCACGAGTGGTGTGGGTATGGTGGGCTCTGGAGTGTAGTGTAGTGGGAAAACTTAGAATAAAGCACTGTTCAAGTATGAATATTACGAAGCAATTGTCTTTTCTTTTTTTCTTAAATTTTCCTTCGCAAGTTTTACCAAGATACTTCGTGGCAATATCTGCCGGGAGCCTTGTCTAGTGAGCAGAGAAGTCTGACTGCGAATGGGTAGGTTCGAGTGCGATTCCCTGCTCAGGCATGGATGTACTCTCTCTCTTGTCCTTTCCTTGTGTGAATGTATTGTTGTACTGTGAATGGCTGCCTGCCCCATTAACGGGTCTCTATGACATAAGCGCACTGTGGAAGTCAAACTTCACACCAAATGGCGGTTCAGTTGGAAAAGTGAAACAGCACACTCCAAATTGCCAGCTTAACTGGCGCAAGACAACAACAACAAAGGGCTGGACTTCTGACAGGGTTCGGCTAGTTTTTTGAAACATGTAAAACATTTTTCCTTTTGAACTCCTTGTGCGTATCTTGCGCAAAATAAATAATGATCGAGCTGAGAACTTTTATGAATCATGTTGGCATTACGATTTACAACTCGAAAAATTGTGAAAATAACTACGTCTTCCTTTGTTCGAAGATCTATGCCAAATGCGTGCGTTATTTTGTTCGTAGTTAAGGAGTTTTCTAGTATTTTATGAACTAGCACATTGCGCATCAAAAAGCAGTTGTTATTTTTAACAAAAAGTCAGTGAATCTTTGGAAAATATCTTCGTTTCGTAAATTCCCAGGATGATACAAAGAGACTTGTGCAGCACGTCTTAAATCATTTTTGTGTGTGCTTTTAGCTCGTTTTCACTGTTTATAAATACTTCCGAAAACGGGCGGAAGAAAGGGGGTTGAGTTGTTTATAGCCTCTTCCCGTCACTAGATAAGGGGCATAGCCTGAAGTATAAGTGATAAATGACCAAAGGAGCATTTTGTTTTGAATTTGAAACTGCGTCACTTTTTACTTTCTATAAAAATCCAGAAATCAGGTAAATGCAGAAAATCATAATAGAAGAACTTTATTTTCCCATTCGTGCTTTTTATAGTTTGGAAATGTAATTTTTATCCATTGCTTTCTTGGAATTATCACCTTTGAGTGTAGGTTAGTGATTCTCAACAAAAACTTTTAGCGGACTCTCGAATCATTAAGCAATAATAACACAGACAGTCAAAATATTGCATGCTCTTTCACCATTACAGTGGGAGAGAAGGCCAAAGAATAAACAGCATTTTTAATGAAAAAGTGGGATAATAACAGAGGAATATGTAGGATGTTTTTTTTTCTTGTTAAAATACTCTTTGGTATGTTTTTCACTTAAGTGAATTTCAATTTAGAGCGAGTGAAATGTTTGAAAAAGAAATGCCATAACAATGATTAATTTCATTATTATTTTCTTTTTAAGGAAAGGAAGAAAAAAAAAAAAAAAAACTTGTGTTTTAAGGATGAAGTGAAAGCAGATATATATCATTCAGATTTTTTATTACGTAGAATGTGTGACCTTTTATATTAAAGAAAACCAAAGTAATCAAATATAGCTCACTTCATTTGCTTTCTCTCTCCCCCATATTTTCTACCCTGTTATATAAAATCTAGTTTAATGCTAATCGTGAAAATATGTTGGATCTAATACTGGAGGCGTTTTTTTACTTTTTGCTGTTAACCTTTTTTGACTAAATGCAATTTTCCAAATAATACATATACAGTTCTTGCATCTTTAATTCATTGTGACTTTGATCTATTATTACCAGTAGCGTAGCTAGGGGTTCCAGCGCTCGTGGCGAACTAAGAAAAATGGCGCCCTTTCCATGGTCGCTTTGATGGGAGGTCACTGTGACCTCCTGAATCAATTCCTAATTTGGAAGATTTGGATTATTCCGCAAATTTAAAGGCGATATTATCTCAAATTTGATTTTTTTTTTTTTAACATTTTGAATTCTGCCCAATGTTTCTCCTCGTTACATGTTTCATTTTCCCCTCTGACTCTTATTCTTCCGAAAATATTTTTATGCTAATACCAAAAAAAAAAAAAACCCTTTTTTCCTCAACTTACTTTTATTTATTATTGTTCTTTTTTATCGGTCAAATTGCCGCCCCCCTGGCTGCTGCGCCCGTGGCAAGAGCCACTCCTGCCAACCCCTAGCTACGCCACTGATTATTACCATTCAAAACTATCTTTAAACGCTTCTAATTGATACCAATTACGCAATGAATTAGCAACCTAACTTTGATACGAACATCTTTGTCATAACACTTACAGCATATCTATTCTTAAATCATCGATTCATTTACAATTTGTACGTCACCATTAATGAGATTCTTAAGCCTCCTTCTCTACAGCAGAACAAACAGTCAGCAGAACAGAAGAATTAGAAGGATTCCTCTCTCGTCCTTGGAGGAAATCCCTTCTTCCTACGAACTCTTGCCACGAGGTTGTGCAATGTGCAATTGCTGCTCCAGTCAGAAGTAATCCATCCAATTCTCATCGTCTGGCACCGGGGTTGATGAAACCTCGCTCGAGTCCTTCTTCCTCCAAGACAAATGGCTACTTACAAATTCAGTTTCCTCCGCATGGATGCAATCGGGGGAATGAAATCATCGTTGAAAGACGCAAACGCGAGCATCTTCTGTCTGACTGAGATTTAACGAATCGCGAAAACTAGTGATGGCAATTTTGGTTGTAAAAATTTAATTGAAGAAACTTCTTCTCTTACAATCCTGGTAGCAGAATTTGTTTTTGCAGTCTGCGACACAAATCAAAATTCAAAATATAGTCTGCAAGACAAACCAGTAGTTGTTTAATCGTAAAACTTAAAATAAGATGTGAATACAAACACATACTACCTTTGGGGTTTTCCCAGAAAATGTATGAAAAACAGGAGCGTCCTGATGGGAGGTCACTGACCTCCCAATAATTTTCGTTTTCGATACATTTTGCTGACGATTCGGCAATTTGCAGACAATATTGCAACATTGAGATTATTTGTTCTTTTTAGTTTTTAGAATTGGTTTTTTATAAGGACGCCTAATGCTTTTTCTCTATAAATGTTATGCATGTACGACATGTGTGCATGCTTGCATTTTATCATTCGGTAAAGTTGAAACTTCATTCGGCAAATTGATAATTTTTCCACTCCCAACAATTTTAGTTCGGGGCGTCCCTGATTATAAATCTTCATTTGCTAAAATTTACGACTGCATTTTTTTTGCAACAAATTTTCGGCTTTTTTTCTCCTACAACGAAGAAATAGTCTGCAGACTTTTCAAGAATATGTGACACACGTCGCAACAACGCGCGCGTAACCGGAGGGTTACGAGTCCGAGAAAATGCTCCCCTCCGTGACCGGAGGGTCACAGGTTCGATGCCAGCCGGTCAAAGATCCAGTGTTCACTAATGTGGGATACGCTAAATATGGTAGTGGTCACCAAGTTCCTCAAGTTCCTATTCTAAATCAATACCTTTGGGGTGCTGAACCAATCGTTAACCCAGCTCCTGGTTTGGATAAAAAAACAGAGCGCTCTTCAAGATTCCATCCAACAGGTTAAACTACGTGTAGTTGTCGGTATGGGGGGGACCTTGGATTTTTTAAAATTTTTGTCCATGGACATTCCGGTTTTGGACTGTATGTCCGGGAACCGGACCATGTAACTCACCATCTACCAATCACAAAGCGAGTAAAAAGTCTGAGCAAGGTAAAAACAACAAGCGATCTTGATTGCATAAGAAAAGCTGAAGCTGAGTTTCAGTTCCTGAAAGAAGAGACAATACTGACGCTATTCAGTCTCTATAGAAGAGATGATGCGGAATTTTGATTTTAAATGAGATGACGGTGATAATTAAGTTCGTGAACGTGTACGGAAATTGACGGTAGTAATTTCTCAAATAGACATAGCAAAAATTTAGTTTCTTAACTGCTGAAAGACAGTAATTAATCAATTCTTAGAGGAGGTGATTTAGAAATTTCTTTGCTCATTTAAGGCTGACGTTGAAAGGTAAAAGCTGTAGGTAAAGAAAGTGGAAATTTTAAGATTAAGTCTTATAAGGGAGTAGTAATATGAGAGCTTGATAAGATAAGTATATATGTAAGCCAAAAAAATGAGGAACTGTGAAGTAGATTTTTCTCAAAAAATAAATACATCTATAAACTGAATAAGAATAAAATAAATTTATTAACTTAATAAATAACATAAATAAATAAAGTAAATAAATAAATTAAATAAATAAATTAAATTAATTAATTAAATTAATTAATTAAATAAAAAATAAAATGAATGAATTAATTAATTAAATAAATTAATTAAGTAAATAAATTAAATAAATAAATAAATTAACTCAATAAATAAATTGAATAAATCAATAAAATAAAATAAATAATTAATCAAATAAAATGAATGAAAAAAGAAAATAAAATAAAGAAAAAAAAAATGTGAGACTCACTATCACAATCATTATCTGATGAACCATCCGGTTCAAATGTTCAAGGCTTAAGGCAATTATAAAAGGAGTATATTTTAAGGTGAGAGAAAGAGCTTGAGCAAAATGGTTATTTGTATCTCTCCCTATCAGACAATTATATACAGTATCTCCCCCTATCAGACAATTATTACAGTACTGCCATTTTGGATTAATCGTTCCATATTATTCAGAGTTCTGAAAACTCTGAATAATATGGAACGACAAATCGAAAATGGCAGGTTATCCGGAATACGTGCACAACGGTTTTTTCTCGTGAGGTTTTTTCGCTCAGTCAGAGGGTGGCCGAGTTTTCTGGATTCGGCCGGTAGGATGTGCCGAGTTTCCGGGATTATAATAGCAAATATTTCGTTTTTCAGGAGGCACATATTTGTTACCATCGCTAGGATGTCAGTTGACTACTAGAATGTAGTAAGAAAACCTCAGTCTAAATCTGACACGTCCGAGTAAAAATTTTTTCATTCATTAAAATTAATTCGTAACAAGACGTTTGTTCAGAATTAAATGAGCTTATTTTTCTGTCTGTCAACATTGATTTTCCAGCAAGACTTTTCCTCAGTTGCCTAAGAATACAACATACATTTTTTAAAAAATTCGGATATAAAATATGAAAATAAAGTGCACAAGTTTGCACAAAAACAAAATAAAATTCATTTAAATTGCTAGGCACCGTGTTTCAATACATTTTACATACAGTGAACTCTCACTTATGCGCCGGTCCAAGGGACCAACAGAAAAAGGCGCATAAGTGAGAGAGACGTATAAGTGAACAAGCCTATTTAAAGGACTAAAACGCAACATAGTTTCTAATGAGAGAATGAATTAGAATGTTTCTATAGAAAAAGGACATATTACTACGGTTTGGCAATTACTGTAACGTAACTACAATGATAAAGAGAAAACAAAAATTGTAGCATACCTAATTACAAACTGTTCCCTTTAAAACGATCAATAACAGATAATTGTCCCTCTCCGAACTCTGGTTCATTCGGAAAAAATGCCCCCCGTGAGCAATAAAGGCGAAATATTATAGAGGAAAGTGAAGAAAAATGCTTAGTTTTTAAAGAAAATAAATGAAAATTTTCACATTTTACGGAAAATTCGGCGCATAAGTGAAATATTTATCTTTAGAGCGACGCATAAATGAATGATTCTATCATTATTTTGCTATGGAATGTGCGGGGACCATTTAAAATCGTCGTATAAGTGAAAAAGGCGCATAAATGAGGCGGTGTATAAGTGAGAGTTCACTGTATATATTTTTAAAAACATGAATGCTTTCAATATTTGTTCACGTTTATTTTCAAGGGTTTTGCTTTCGAATTGCATAACTGAGAAGTAAAGTGATGATTTTTGTGCGGAAAATTCATTTCGTTGTTAGTTTTCTTTATTATTTCTTTAAAGGCTGGAGCATCGTGCGTCATTGGTTGCAGCCATAATTTTCTTTATCGGGAAATAAAACACAACACTTTCCTGGGTCTATAACTCATTCAAACATTACCAGCGTAACTTACTCAGTCTTTATTTAATTCCAAATTAGCTACAAAAATAAACACTCGAGCTATTTTTTGCGATTGGACCGTATTTTTTTCTCAACTCTCCACCACGGTGGGAGCCTCTTCAGACTATTTTAGACTTCCACAATCGGAAATGGAACGATGGGAGAAAAAAACATCGCAGTGTTGAGAGGTGGTTTTTTCATTGACTTCGAGTGCTTGAAAAAATACAGGTCTTCCATTATAAATCAAGTTTTTTTTTCTTTCACAAAAAAGTACTTCCATTAAAAGGTGCTCTTTGCTGGAGTTCACTGGGTATTTTTAGAAGTATCCCCTTTTTTTCTGAATGTGAAAAAAATGAGAGAGAAAAAAAAATCACCGCTTCCATTTGATCTTCTACTCTAAAGACAGTTTTAAAACAGAAAACAAGGAAGTGAACAACGACCAAATGGGAAGTTGTTTTAGAAAGTGTTTCTCAGGTTGTCCCTTCAATTAAAGCTGTCCTGCGTTGGGTGGTGCCATGCCAAGCTGTTCACGAAAATGGAGAAGAACGAAAGCAGTCACCTTCTGGAATGACTTGCTGGAGTAAGGAAACTTAATTTTAAAACAAATCAAGTAGCTAAACTTGAAAAAAAAAAAAAAAATCATTTTGGTACAGGAGGAGATAGAAAGAGAGGGTCGCAGTAACAACAATAATAGAAGGACAACAATATCTATAATGGTAAAAAAGCAGTCGAAATCTAAGTACTGCGAAATGAGCAAAATGGGACTTCGTGTATACACCTTTAAAATGAGTTAAAAACTCAGCGACAAGCTGTTTCGAGCCTATAAAATGTTAGCCTCTTCCAGGGGTGCCCACAGGGGGGGGGGGATTACGGAGCGAGTTGCGCCGTCAAAATGTTTGGGGGATTTTTTAAAACTTATTAATTTGTTTAAATTATTTATTAATTTTTTTAATTTAAATTATTCACTGATTTTTTTAAATGAAAATTATTCATAAATTTATATTTTGTATTTCAATTATTTCTTTATTATTATTTTTCACTCATTTGTTTATAGCCTCGAAACAGCGGTTTGTTGAGTTTTTAACCCACTTTAAATGTGTTAATTTGTACCTTTGTAAACGTTGTCCCCTTTTACTAAGCAGCAATTTTTTAAAAAACTTGTGCAAAACTTCTGTTCTTTTTTGCTTTTCTGATTGATGTTAAAAAATGTTTTAAAAAAAAGCTGCAATTTTTTTTTTGCATTTCTTTCTTCTTTCTTTCTTTTTGATGCACATGCAATTGGTTCTCTAAAATTGTTAAATATCTGTTTTTGAGGAGAAAAATTAACGATCATCTTACTTATAATCTTACTCGAAACATATTTCCATACCTGTCTCCCGTACACGATATATTTCAGCACATTTTTCTCATACAGAATGGCTATTCTTTATGAATCATGAAATTCCGCATTATAATTCATATTATATATCATTTCGAATTTTTCAGAGTGGGAGGTTGGGGATATACATTTACATGTAAATTATACTAACAAACAGCAATAACTACGCCCACTTACATGTAACTACCTTAATTTCTCAAAGTCTGAATTTCCTAAATGTCGGACCTGGCAATAGCAGGCGATTTCAGAAGTGCAAACGCAGTAATCGCACAAATAACTTTGAAATAACAGATGTAAAAATTCAACCGTTTATCAGACTAACAAGATTGTTTTTCTCAATCAAAATAGGAAGCTATCCTGGTATTTAAACGAGTCGTTTGGCAACAGCCAAATACATATTCTCTATGGCATACCAGGTGCATGTGAGAAACAGATGCTTCGAGGAACATTTTCTTTCCTTCTTGCACGAAATTTATGATTATCGGAATTGGCAGCAGCCATCTCCGAATTCTTTTGTCACATTCGCTAAAATACGGGAGCATTTACCACCCATCTCGCTCTGGGTTACACAAATAAAAACGCTGTTGCCGGAAGCAGCCCCCACAAGTACGAGAAATAAACAAGTTTTAAAAAAATTTCCAAGACAGAAAAAAAAAGAAAAAAAAGGTGACATATCTGACCCGATCTGCGTGCGTGTATAAAAAATGGATGGGTACGGTTGCAGTGGAGCCCGATGCAGAAAGGGAATGGAAATGTAGGTTAAGAAATCCCGGGCCCAGCCCTCTATTTTTACCCTCGAACGCGGAAATATCGGGGAATATTATGAAACTGATTTGGAAACAAAGAAGATGGGAAATTTGAGCAGATATGTGACGTCAAAAATAAGCATTGGCTTTTCGTTCAATATTTGTAAAACATTAATGTTAGCAAGTAAGAGATTATATTTCAAAAATGTCCATTAGGATAGAAAACGTTTATATCACGAGAGTAAAGTTTTTATTTATGTGGTTTCTTTTTTTTTTCTTTTTCTTAATGGAAACAAGAAAGATGTTCCTACATTGCCATAGTAAGCGCTTTTCAATTAAACAAGTGAGGAAAAAATATCACAATAGAAGTACATTAATAAATTTGCGTTAATATAGTAAAGACATAAAAGTGAAAGAAAAAGAGTATTTAAAAGCAAAGAAAATGGAAAAATTCGGAAAATACACGACCTTAAATATCAAAGTTCTATTTTCTTTTCTTTATGATATTTTTGAATCAGCTAATATGTAAGTGTCATATTTTCATATCTAATTCGAAAGAAATGAAATTCAACTTTATCATACATATAGCTAGAAGTAAAATGTCAACTAGGTTAAATTTTTCGCTGAAAAAGAAACATACTTTTTCCCTCAGATATATTATATGCGATATTCATCATGGTAAGTGACAAGCACGAGTAAAGATACTTTGAAAATATCCTAGAAATTTCTAGAGAAAGGTGTGAGACGCAAAATATATGGATCGGTAAAGAAACGATAGTTTTAAAAAGTTCAGCGACCTCAACTACTCGCCATCAATAGCGTAGCTAGGGGGCCCAGCGCCCGTGGCGAAGTTGAAAATTGCGCCCCCCTGGAGGTCGCTCCGATGGGAGGTCATTGTGACCTCCGAAAATGTCTTTACTCCAAGAATTTTATTTATTCGAAATATTTGCAGATAATTATTCGAAATATTTACATATAATTATTCGAAATATTTGCATATAATTATTCGAAATATTTGCAGATTCATAAATTCTGAACATAAATTTAAACTAATAGTAGTAACAGTTAAATATAGATTCAAAAAGTTAAATCTTTCTTCTCAATGAACTTGCACAAGTCCACCCTTTGTCACACGAAGAGCCTCAAGACAGCAGTTGATTTCCCAACAGCAGGGCCCTTAGACCCCACTATTCAGCTAGGCTAACGGCCCTCTATTTATACACTCTTAAAACTGTGCCTCTGAAATAAGAGGCACATTTTGAATTTTTGTGCCTCTGAAAATTAAGAGGCACATTTAAAATGAAAGGCACATACCGTGCCTTTGATTTTAGATTTCATTGCCTTATATTTGAAAACGTTTGTGCCTCTGATTTCAGATTTCAGTGCCTCATATTTGAAAACGTCTGTGCCTCTGATTTTTGATTTCAGTGCCTTACATTTAAAAGGATTTGTGCCTCTTATAGGTTTATAATAATAATAATGGTTTATTAAGGGGAATTTCAACGTCAGTTTATAGTAACTTCTTAATTTTTTTACCCCAGTGCTTGTATGTTTTAAACTTTTTTTTAGGTTTTAATTCTTCATGACACATTAATTAGATGTATCAAAACAAAATGTTTCCCAAAGAATATAAAAATCTTGTGCATAATACTTTATTTCAAAAATTTTCTGATTTGATTGTTGTATAAGCTCTTATTTTCGCTAATCTTGTCAGCAGAACCGAAAGTTGGACAAGATAAGAAAAAAAATGCTATTAAGCTTCAGTTTTTGCCATTGTACGACATAGCAAAAATAAGTACTTCATAACAAATTGTCAGTTTGATCCTGAAACAAAGGTAGTCAGTCTTACATGATTGAATTTATTCAATTTTAATTAAAAGATAACTTTTTGAAAGACAATATTGAGAATAGGAACTAAACAAGGTATTTCAACTATTTTTAATTTTAGTAGTTTTAATATAAAATTTATTAAATGTAATAAATGAAAATGCTATAAAATATAGTGTGATTTCAACCTTTTATGCAAAATAGCATCTTTTTAAGGAGAGCAAACACTTGCTGTTTTATAATGCTGTAGTTTCAAATTTAGTTATTACGTACAGGATAATAACCGATAATTCCATGCAATCTCGATAAAAATTGCAAGATTTTTTTAATTCACATCTAAACACATTTTAAACTTCTGTTACAATTCAAAAATATCATAACAGTTTTTTTACTTCTTCGAACATATCATACGAATCTAATAAATGATTTAAATTGATCACTGAGTACTCGGACTGCTAAAGAAAAATTGTTTGACAAACAATTTTCACTAAAAGTTGTATTTTTGTGTAATGAAATCTCATTAAAAGATAACAAGTTCAATAAACTTAAAGTCAACTGAATCTCGAGATAAAGTATTGTACCGTAAAAAACAACACATGAAAATTTACTAAGTTAAAATTTATTAAATTTAATAAATAAATGCTGCGATACAGAATATTAGTGAATTTAAACTTTAATGCACAGAGGCAAAGTTTCTTTTATAAATCTTTAGTTTTGAATCTGCAATTTCTACGAGAATAGTCTTTTTAGCCTACTTTCCCGTTAAAAATAAAAGAAAGACGAAAGAAGTATTAAAAGTAGCTTAATGCATCTAAAAATATCGCCAAGTCCAAAAAATATCGCCAAGTTAAAAAATGAAAAGGTAAAACGAATATCGAAAAATTAAAAATTTGAAAGTAGGGTATTGAGATGGGGAATTTGTGCGTCTGTCGGTCGGTCGGTCGGTCGGTCTGTCTGTCTGTCCCCTCCTAATAACTTTTGAATGAACATTCCGATTTGGACAAACTTTTTTTTGTTGGAAAGATCTCGGCGAGTACAGCTCATTCCCATATCTGATTTTTCGATTTGAACAATTTTTGGTTCAACTTTGAACCGTTCAAACAACCTGTCCCGCGATGCTAACTTTTGAATGAACAGTCCGATTTGAACAAACTTTTTTTTGTTCGAAAGATCTTTTCAAGGATACTTCATTCCCGTATCTATATTTTCGATTTGAACAATGTTTCGTTCAACATTGAACCGTTCAAACAAGCTGTCACCCCTAATAACTTTTGAATGAACAGTCCGATTTAAATAAACTTTTTTTTTAAATTTTTGCTCGAAGGATCTCAGCAAGGATACTTCATTTAAATTTTCAATTTGAACATTTTTGGTTCAACATTGAACCGTTCAGGCAACCTTTCCCCACCTAATAACTTTTGAGTGAACCGTCCGAATCGAATAAACTTTTTTTTGTTCGAAAGATCTCGGCGAGTACAGCTCATTCCCATATTTGATATTTCGATTTGAACAATTTTTGGTTCAACTTTGAACCGTTCAAACAACCTATCCCGCGATGCTAACTTTTGAGTGAACAATCCGATTTGAACAAACTTTTTTTCGTTCGAAATATTTCATCAAGAATAGTTCATTCCCGTATCTACATTTCCGATTTGAACAATTTTTCGTTCAACATTGAACCTTTTAAGCAACCTTTCACCACCTAATAACTTTTGAGTGAACCGTCCGAATGGAATAAACTTTTTTTTGTTTGAAAGATCTCGGAGAGACTTTCCTATACATTCCCATATTTCGCTTTTTGATTCAAACCATTTTTCGTTCAATAGTGAACCGTTCAGAAAAAAAAAATTTACATTAGCGTCTACGGGGAATTTAAGTTGAATGTTGATCCTGAACTTAAAGTCGCATTTCCTTCAAACTAACTTTGTAAGAAAATGGTTTTGATAAATAATGTTTGTAAAGTACTTTTCTAAGTAATCTTCTGTGAGGACTCTGATTCCGACTCCGACTCCACGAACATGGCGGAAATGCAGGCTCAGAAAAAAAAATGACTGAACGTGCAGACGATTTTTTGTTTATTTATTCATTTGTTTTATTTTATTTATTATTATTTATTATTTTTTTTTTTTGCAGACGATTTTTTTTGTAACAAAAATTTTTCATTCACGAGAACATTTTATTCTTTATTTATATTTAACAACTGGCAACGGATTCAAAGTGAAATTCCGGTCATTTTATTAACGGACGATTTTTTTTCTTTTTCTTTTTTTTTCTTACTTTGATAAAATGTGTTTTGATGATCTTTGTACTTTTATTTATTTATTTTTTTTAATTATTATTATTATTATTATTTTTTTTTTTGAAAACGATGGAGGATTTTTTCTACGGAGGAACTGTAACAGTTACACTCTTTAAAAGGTGTGACAAAACTTTATTTATTCGTTAATTACTTTTTACGTGTCTATTTTATCTGATGAGAGGGGCATATTTTGCTTTTCGAAATCAGCTCTAAGTGCTAAAAAGGTATGTTTGACATAATTTTCAGTCTCAGATAATCAAGAGAATAATGATCAGATGCGAGAATGCCGATGTCGATGTACGGGAAAGTAGGCTCGTTTAGTTCTTGACAGAACTTCTTGTTTTACTTATTTTTACCTAAAAAAAATCCTATTATATTTCAACAAGTTCAACAAATTTATATTCAACTGAATCTTGTGAGAATTTATACTTTATCATGATGAAGTACTATGAAATATTATAAAATTGAGTTAAAATTAATTTTAAATTAAAAAAAAAAAATGCTAAATCATAACTTATTATTTTTTAAAAAATCCTACTACACTGGCGGAAAAAAAAAATCCCAACACCAGGAAAGACTTGTGTTAGATAAACGAAATTTGGTAGGCTTGTTTATACAACTGAAAGATGACATCGATTGAAATTTCGCGTTCCGCGCATAAGTGTGGCGCAGCTGGCGTCACTCAGAACATGCAAATAAGGCTTGTTTTAAAAGCGTGTTGTGAAGCTCGTGTGTATTATTTTTCCGTGAAATTTGACGAATTGCGTTCATGTTAGCCAGGAATGCCTTTAAGAAGACGAAGAAGCCATTATCAACAGCTCGCCGAGTTTAAACGAGGTCGTACAATTTGGCTACGAGAAGGTGGATTTTCATTTCGCGATATTGCAGTAAGACTTGGGTGGGAATGTTTCCACCATGCATGATTATTGGAAGCTATGGACAAGGGATGGTACTACCTCAAGAAGATCGAGTTCCGAGTTGCCACGTGGCACGACTGAGAAGGAAGATCGCCGAATCTTGCGTACGGCTGTGGTGCATCGTACTGCATATGCGGCTGACATTCGAGCTGCAGTTGGTACCGTCGTGACCCAAGGAACGGTAAGAAATTGTGTACTTCAAGGACAGCTC
Organism: Uloborus plumipes; assembly: GCA_038373865.1. NCBI lineage: Eukaryota > Metazoa > Arthropoda > Arachnida > Araneae > Uloboridae > Uloborus > Uloborus plumipes. Next base: position 34,613 of record JAXGGA010005989.1, on the reverse strand, counting down.
CGAGCTAGGCAGCCTGTAGCCGGTATTCCATTGACTGCAAACCATTGCCTTTTCCGACGGCAGTGGTGCCACGACAGAGCTCACTGGATGTCGAGTGGAGATCTGTTGTAATTTTCGATAAAACAGATTCTGAATTAGTGCTAGTGGTAGCTGTATATTGGTCAAAAGGAGGCCAGGGGACCGCCTGCATCCAAGCGGTCTACGGCCTAGACACACGGGACTCACACCTGGAGTTATGGTCTCTGGAGCAATTTCCTACGACAGCAGGGGCATTCTTGTGGTTATCCCAAACTCACTGACTGAAAATTTGTCGTCAGTCTGTTAATTTAACCAGTAGTACAGCCCTTCATGAGTAGCATTCAAGGGGGTGTTTTCCAACAGGATAACGCTTGCCCTCACATCGCTGCTGTAACGCAATGTGCTCTACAGAGTGCTGACATGTTACCATGACCTGCAAAATCACCAGGTCTGTCTCCAATTGATAACGTATAGGATATCATGGGGTCGCACCTCGAGCATCATCCACAGTCAGCAATGACGGTCCTAGTATTGACACAGCAAGTGCAACAAGCATGGAATTCCATACCACAAAGTGACATTCGGCATCTGTATGGCATAATGCATGCACGCTCGCAGGCTTGCCTTCAAAATTCTGGAGGTTACACCCTCTATTAAATTAACATAATTTCACATTTGCACAGCATTTTCTTGAGCTTAAATTAGCCAGTGATCTTGTACATTTAATCAATTAAACATGTTAACTAGACAATTGCATTACCCAAATTTCATTACTCTACAGTAATTTTTTCTTGGTGTTGGGATTTTTTTTTCCACCAGTGTATATTTTAAAAAGTAGTGCAATAAATTAAAAGTCAACCGAACCTTGTGAGACTATATTTATCATAATAAAGCCCATACAACTAAAAAATAATTACTTCTTTTGTCAATGGAGTTTTTTGCCGGAACAACAAACAGTAACAAATATCTAACATATTAAACCATTATGGCAAATGAGACTAAGATTTTAATTAAAATAACGTTAATAAATCATAATAGAAATAAATCGGACGAGCTATTTTACGTACCTGTCGTAGCACAAAATGTCCCCATACAGCACAAAAAAGATCAGCAAAGGAGTATGTAGATTTTAAAAAATACACTAACACACTCTTTTGCTGCCCATTTTGCTGTCGATGTTTCCATAGAAAGACGTTTGAAACAGCAGTTTATGCCTCGGCAATTAATAATGCCTAATGCATAGACAGATAAATAAAATATTCTTTTGATAATAAATGTTCAGAGCAAACCATAAAATGCTTATTCTACACAAAATGCGCACGACTGACTTTTCATTTGCCATCTCTTCAAACGATGAATCTTGCAAAGGAAAGGCGGGGAACGATCAAATTTCTACTCTACGGGTCCTGCTCCAAATCAGCAGAAAACGCGAGCGTAAAGCAGAAACGTAAAATGGATTAAATGGTATTTCTATGGAAAGTACCCGGATTTTCGGTTTTTGCCTTCGGTTTCGGTCGCGTTTTCCTCTGATGTGGAGCAGGGCCCTAAAACTTGATTTTTGTTCCCTATTCTTACATCCGCATCAAACAACAATGCAATAAAAAACTATTTCTCTCAAACACATTTAATCACAAAAGAACACATTTAATCCTGAATTTTAAAAGCGAACTTTCCGCTATCTCCAGCATTGAAAATAAACATACGGGCCACGTGATCAGCTATAACCTCAAACCTAAAGCGTGAATAGACCCTGTGACTCTGAATATTCATTAGCGGCTTACTTGATGTGCCGCTTAAAACTTGCGAAGTGGGAATTTAAAGGCACGCCGATTCAGTGTGCCTTTAAAAAGTTTTGCTTTCCTGTCAGTGCCGTTCATCTCGTTGTGCTTTGTATGTGTCAGAGGTACCTACGCTTTGTGCCTCTGATATGTAATTAATATAAGGCACAATTCTCTTGTGCCTTACATGTAAGCGGTACTCTTTAAGAGTGTAGGGCATATGAGAGGCCATGTCAGTCTAGTCGGAAGCAAAGGGTCCGGCTCGGATTCCGAGTATCAAAGTTTTTATAGGAATTTTGGAGAGAGGGGTTCTCAGATACTGAACAGACAGCGGACCTGCAGCGGATCTCGGCGGCCCTGTTCCAATAATGATTAACTTGGTTGAGGTCTTGACGTTTGTTCACGAAAAATGCAGAAAATTCAGATTTCCTCCCTTAATTATTTCCTTTTCTTCTGTTAGCTTAAGGTCTAGGAGGCTCTGCCCCCCCCCCCCAATAAATATATATTTTGTACAAATAGTTGAGCACTGCAGCATTCCTGAAATTGGTACCTGTGGTTTATCGTGAATATTTGCGCTCATAAGGTTGGATTGCACATGGCCACAAAAAACATTTTTTTTTTGGCATATTGTCCCACGATGTCTCAATCGGACCCTGCACAACGGGAGCTGTGTACCGGTACGGTTGAAACGACTCTACTGGTAGAGAGTTCTCAATCTTTTCATATTTATAGCAAAAATATACGAGTTATTCTATGAAAAGCAGCAATTGATTTGTTTGCATGTTTATTATTTCCGACACGAAGTACAAATATGAATAATTAAATTCTAGCTTAAAAAACTAAAAGATACGCTTTTAGAGTTAATCAAACTATAAAGTTTTAAACCATGTCGTATTATAAGTTTACTAGCAGTACCCGCACGGCGATGCCCGTGCAACAAATATAAAGGAAGTTAACTAAATAAAGTTTAATTCACTTTAACCCTCTAAAGTAAAATTATTATATTTGATTCAAATGTGCTCCCCAACCTTTTGAATTCCACTAAAAGTCATATTAAAGTTTAAATCAATTCGCCAAATAAACGTTTCAATGGAACTTTTGAGATAACTGTAGTGGCAAGATTTTCGAAAACTCTCAACGAACACAGCAATTTTGCCCTTGAAGTTTAACATAATCCACCGATTTAACCGTAATTTCAATGTAAAATTGGTCGCCAAATTTAAATTTATTAACATAGGGAACCGATTGTGTCAGGTAGCTCAGCCTCAACCATTCTTCCATGATTTTAATGTGAACATTAAAAGGCAAGAAGTATAATGTCTTTCGCACCATCTCTTTGAAGTGATTACAATCTATAACAGTAACCCTCAAATAAGCAAGATTTTCCTGGCTGGGAGGTTTGGTAAATTTCCAGATTGTTGCCAAACTTTACGACGCCAAATACGAAGAGTAACTCCATAGCGGTATTACCGAAAATGTCAGAATGGAACTATTAAAAATTTAGGTTTGGCGGTATTATATACATGTTTTAAACATGCAATAAAATACTTTTTAGACTGCAAACAACTACTGTTCCTTCACAGAGCGTTTTCTTTTTCTCTAATTTGGAGAAAGAAGTGTTTCAGTGGCTGGGAGGTTTGGTAAATATCCCTATTGTTGCCAAACTTTACCACGCCAAATACGAAGAGTAGCTGATGGCCATTGCTAATTTTTTAACAATAATAGTTCCATTCTGACATTTTTGGTAACACCAAATTTTGAGGAATTCAACTGAACAAATTTAAATTCCCCCTCCGACCCCTCATAACTAAAATTATTATATCCTTTAGTTCAAATGCGCTCCATCTTTTAAACTCCACTTAAAGTCATGTTAAAGTTTAAATCAATTCGCCAAATAAATCAAAAAGACAGAAAATTAAGAAAGAAATAAGAGATATTAAACATTCAAATTGAATAAATTTTCAAGGCTTAAATCTATACGCACAATTTTAACCACAAAGTAACTTCAGGGACAAAAGAGCAGCTGATCAGGAAAATGGACCTAGTACCATAGTTGAGCGTACATAGTTAAGCCTTGAAAATTGACTAAATTCGATTAATTAATATCTCCTGTCCTAATTAACGGACAGAAACGTGCTACAACTTTTCTTTTTCAGGAAAAAAACCCCTTTTCAGTGATATATAATACTTTGGAGTGGGGGAAGGTTTTCCCCCCTCAATTATGGCGGATACACCAAAAATGAGACTAATTAATTAATTTAAAAATAACTAATTCGAAATTAAAAATTTGGGCTTCGAGGTGCACGAGGGCGGGGTACGTTCGAATTTTTGAGCCAAGTTTCAGGTCTGTAGGTGCTGTGGGGGCTTCTGGCCAGCGGTTACAAACGTACAAACGACAAACGAACACCGTCATCTTTATATACAGGGTGTCCACTCCAGTCGTGGACCAATAGCTAATTTCTAAACCGTTAGAGATAAGCATATAGTTTATTTAGGAAAAAATCTCCAAATTACGAAAGGAATTTTGGGTCTATTCAATGTTTTTCAAAAAATCAAATTTTGAAAGAGTTACGAAATTTAAATTTTTATACAGCCCCCCAGTCCTATCAATCATATTTAGTAAAACATTCTTGACACTGTAACGTTTAAAACTAAAAAAAAATCACTCTTCTACCACAAAAATTGACCGAGTTATGACTTTTTGAAAAATCAAGATTTTGAAGGATTTCGCATACGGTCCCTTAAGTGATCTCTTGATGACGTCATGAAACAATGCAAAATCTTGATTTTTCAAAACGTCATAACTCGGTCAATTTTTGTGGTAGAAGAGTGATTTTTTTTAGTTTTAAACGTTACAGTGTCAAGAATGTTTTACTAAATATGATTGATAGGACTGGGGGGCTGTATAAAAATTTAAATTTCGTAACGCTTTCAAAATTTGATTTTTTGAAAAACATTGAATAGACCCAAAATTCCTTTCGTAATTTGGAGATTTTTTCCTAAATAAACTATATGCTTATCTCTAACGGTTTAGAAATTAGCTATTGGTCCACGATTGGAGTGGACACCCTGTATATAGATATGCACCTTATAATACATCAACATGCAATATAGTTTAGCCTTTAGTATTAATATTAGCATTGAGTAACATCATGTAACAATATAGTTTAGCCCTTAGTATTAACAATAATAGTATATCAAATATATTACTTTTATATTTGTAAAGAGCGTGAATTTTATCTTTCATTCAGAGCTACATACTACATACTGACGAACAAACCCACATGTGAAACTAATAAAAGCGTATGAAAAAGATTGGCAATGTAATTAGAGTGCCTCGAAGGGAGATATGAAAGCCAAATAGAGAGAAGTGTTGAATTTTAGTGCATCCGAAGAGGGGGAGGGGGTGCAAAGCTCAAACCATAAAAGTAGGCAGTCGTGATAGTTTGTGCCTCACTGGGAGTTCCCTAAGTTCAGCCATGCAAAGGAGCGACAATGGAATTGAGTGTCTCACGGCTGGCGATATGAAATTCTGGAGTAAGAAAAAACGATAAAAATTTTACTGTTTTAAAATCGGAGGTAAAAAATCGAACGCATAACAGGAGGTGGTAACGAAGTTGAGTATCTCAAGTTGGGCGTTGGCGTGAAAGAATTTGTAAAACAAATCAACTACAGTGATTCGCACAATTTAATTTTCTGTTTTATAATTAATTTTTCATAGCTCAAAAAATATTATAAACTCTCACTGAGATTTTAAAACAAACTAATTTTTAACTGCAAACAAAAAATGTAGTGACAAATTAATATAATGATGCAGTAAATTTGTTTTTTAAAAGTAGTAACTTGTTAACTTTACTTCGTACAATTGTTTTATAAATTTGTGTTTGGTAAAACAATAGCATAGTTAAATAAAATTGTATTCAGTTAGTGTTTTATTCCACGAAGTCTTAATTTTGATAAAAAGTGATGCATTGAACCTATAATTTTTTTCCTATGCTCTACTACACTCAAACGATTGAAGATGAATCTTTCATCATTGAACAGAAGGAGGAGCACCCCTCTCACACTCTGATTATTTTAGATCTATTTGTTTTTGATACTATCGTTTGAAGGTTGAAGTGCTGTCCTCGATTATTGAGCTCCACACATGGCTCTTTTCTACACGTGTTCTATGGCGTTCGAAGTGTTTCCATTCTCTTGTTTAGAATAACCAGAACTGCCCACAGAAGCTGAGTACGTTACCAGCTGCCTTGTGTATGTTTGAAAAGCTTAGTTTAGCTTCTCTAATGACGTAGACGGCTACTTTTTTAGCTCAAAGGAAGCGAGTGTTAGTTTAAAAAACCTTCCCAAATGATTACCTTCCAGTCCTAAAATCAGCAATTATCGCTGACATGAACTGCTTAAAACGGAGCTCACTTAGATATATATTTTTTTAAAACAACCAATGATATCTGGACTGTAGATTTGTTGTTACTACTGATGCATAAGTTAGAATTCAGTTTGCTTGTAGAGTGGTGGTGTTTGCTTGTGCAGAGCTATATTTAGAGGGTGGGACGAGCGAGAGAAGACAAATAATTGTTGCCACTGTGGAATGAAGCTCTTGAATATTTAAAGTTCAATTGGTGCCAGAAAATTGTTGACAATATTTGTTGATAGATTTTTCGTTGTTAAATATTGCGAATAAAAGGTACGAAATATTTCTGGAGTTGCGGAAATGTTTGCACAGATGAAAATTTTCTTCAGTAGAATAATTTTCAGGGAAGCTAAGGAGGGCCTACAAAAGGTGGGGAGTAAGGATACAGAAAGCTTATTTTTTTATTTTCCGATGAGTTGTTTAGATGAGGAGCGATTATTGAACTTATTTCTCTTTATGTATAGATATTTTTTAAGTTAGGCAAGACTGAAAAGAGGCCCGCTGCCTGATTTGGCAAGGGGACTTGTGAAAATGTGAGAATCGGGCCTATAGAGAACTACAATTATTAACGCGTGGAAGGATGCGTGTATTAACAATGAAATTTTGTGTTTTTAACCATGCACAAAATAAGATTTTCTTTGCCTTCACGTTTAAAACTAAATCTTTCTAAAGTTCTTCTCTCTTCAATTCTCTTCTAAAGTCTTTCTTCATTTAACTTTTTTCCTTCTTTTTTTCTTAACTCCAAACTGACATGCAAATGACACAAGCTGATGACATTTACTTCGGTTACTTGCGTTGGTTTAACCAAAGGGGATCAAATGGGAGATCACTGGGAACTAACATTTTTTTTTACTCCGTACATTTTGACTGACGTTTTTGAAACTTTGAGACATTCTAACATCACAACAATCGGCACATCGTTGCACAACAATCGGTGCTCTTTACCAAATTATGTCCTTTATTCAAACTTTATTAAAAAGTGCATGAATTGAAAAAAAAAAAAAAAAAACCTTAATTGTTGTATAATTCCTGTTGTACATCAAAGATGTTAAACTATTTTTTACTCCCTGCTTTCAAAGTATTCGTGATCTTAGCACATTGCATACTGCTATTTCGTGGTGGATTAACTCGTGCAGCTGGCACTGTTTGAGTGAAAACGTTCTGTTATGTAAGTCGCTCTCCAGTTACAGTCTGAGACATGCACACAAAAAGTTAAGAAGACATTATATTGGAGCAGTTTTGTGTCATTTAATAGAAATAGTAGTTCCAGTATGGTTTTTCGTCGACATCCTTCGGCGGGACAACAGCAGCCGTGTTGCACAACAATCGGTGCTTTTTTCCACATTATGTCCTTTATTCGGTTCTTATTAATTCGTAGCGTATTCTTAAAATCCAGATCCATCCTACCAAACTGCATAAAATTCCTGAAAAAACTTCAATTTTCGAAAGGATTGTGTGGGTTACAGGCCTCAAAAAAGTCAAGAATTGAGTAATACTTCGTTTTATAGCCTTTCTGGACAATTTCTTAATAGATTAAGCAATGATTTTGAAACACAATCAATAGTTTTAAATGCAAATTTTTATTTCAGTGGAAAATATGTTACTATTTTCTACAGAATTATTATTATTTTTTACTTAAATTTTATGTTCTTATCACTTAAACTTTTTTTCCTTCAGAATAATACCCGTACACAATTGGAAAGTGGTTTGTTCACACATCCCACGTATAGGGCACATATTGTATATTTTACTCGTTGACAACTTTGGAATTCATGAGAAAAATATAATTTCTATGAGTGTTATGAGTTGAAAAAGTTTAGGAGCAGTTGGACTACAGAATTGTACCAACTTGTCAAAGACTTTCTATTTGATCAACGACTCTGCATATTAGGGTGGGGCGAAAAATAAAAAGTTTTTTAGATCAACTTCTAATAGTTGCCAAAAGTTGTCTTTGATGATAGTTAACTTTTGTGCAAAATTTGAGAAAAATCGGTTAATATTTTCAGGGGCGCTGCGATCGCAAAGTTTTACCATAGCTTTGTTATGGGACACGGAGTAGAAAGAAGGAGAGAAATGTTCTACGGATGCGCTAGTTTGAAAGTGGCAACGAATTCTCACCCGCCGCCAGAGGACGCTAGCTCAAACGCTCCCTATCTCCTACGGGAATCAATGTAAATGATATTGAATCTGTCATCTTTTTAAATGCTGCTATGGGAAAGAAAATTTTTCTTTTTCAACTGGATTTTGGAGTAAACCATCGATTAACATTATGAACTAAATATGACTTTGATCCCACTGAAATTTTGCCGTATTTTTTAAGAAAGATGTTTAATCGACGGCATCTCTAGCTACTTGCCAAATTTGACATATATGCGACTGTATGTGACATTTTCTTTGCATTGTACGATATAATTTTTGCTGAGAATCATTTCTTTAAATTGTTGATAAATTAAACATGAGGCAAAAAATTAATTATGTCAGAATTTAATTTTGTTATTAATTAAATATATTTAGTAGACAAAATAATTATTAGTTTAAATATATTTGTTAAATATATTTAGTTCATAATGTTAATCGATGGTTTGAGCAAAATTCCAATTAAAAAAAATATTCTTGCCAACAGCAGTCTTTAAAAATGACAGATTCTGTCAGATTTGGCAAGTTGGTAAGTGCATTCGATTAAACCTATTTCTCAAAGAATACTGCACCTATTTTCGTGGGATGAAAATCATATTTAATTCATAATGTCAATCGAAGATTTACACCAAAATCCAGTTGAAATTTTTTTTTTCCTTCCCCATAGCAGCATTTAAAAAGATGACAGATTCAGTATCATTTACATTGATTCCCGTAGGAGATAGGGAGCGTTTCAGCTAGCGTCCTCTGGCGGCGGGTGAGAATTCGTTGCCACTTTTTGATAGCAGAGATTTAGCTCCTCCTCTTTAATCTCCTTGGTTATGGATTTTATGGTTGAAATATCAAAAAGAATGCCTTTAGCTAGTCTCTTTGCGTTTTTTTTACTCAAAAGATGTTTTCATGCATTGAAAGCATATGAAATGACTCACAAACATTATTTTATATGATATATTTATATTTAAAAAAAAATCACTTTTTTTTCACGTGTTTGTTTCTGTTTAAATGCTTGAAATATAAATATATCAGATAAAATAATTTTTTGTGAGTTATTTCATATGCTTTGAATGCATGAATATATCTTATGAGTAAAAAAATGCAATGAGAGAAGCTAACGGCATCGTTTTTCATATTTTAACCATAAAATCCCGATAAAAGCTGTGATAAAACTTTGCGATTGCAGCGCCCCCTGAAGATATTAACCGATCTTTCTCAAATTTTGCACAAAAGCTAACTATCACCAAAGACAACTTTTGGCAACTCTTAGAAGTTGATCTGAAAAACTTTTTATTTTTCACCCCACCCTACTGCATATATCCTTATTTTTACATCATTCGTGACATTTTACATTAATTTTTGACAGAATAGAACCTATTACTTTTTTAGCCTCCAGAAATGTTATGGCAACTCAAACAACGAACCAGCCTCTTTTTCTAAGCAGCGAATAATATTAGGAGTAATCCCTTCCTTAATGGTTCTGTGGCATTTGGAAAAGCAAATGGGGACTTCAAAACCAGAGTGATGCCACTTTTCATCACCCCTTTGAAGCCCCGTGCCGCTCGCCCATCTGTTACTTCTCGAACGCACTTGGAAAGAGTGCAGTTCCTATTCCGGCTAAATAAACACGTGTTCGAGGCAGACAAAAACATCGCGGATTATAAATCAATCCGCCGAACAGGTGAGGAGAGGAGAGATGCGTTTGAAGATCTTTAAAGAACCGAATTCTTTTAACTATAATTTGGCAATTTATTTTTTCACCAGGAAGTTATTCTAATTGGAGGCGAATGCTTCAAAATTTGGGTTGCTACAAATGATTAATTCGTTTTCAAAACGCTATACGTCGAACCTGTCTATCTCAAATTTCACGGACAGAAGAAAAATTCGATATAAGGAGGTTTCCAGGTGCCGAGGCTTTTGATAAAGCTACAAAAATAAGCGATTTAAACAAAAAAAGCTTAAAAAAAGTAAAAGGTCAAAAGGCAGACTCTTCTGCATTTATATTATTGAACAGTCTACTGTTCGACTTACTATGTATGCGTGTTTTAATATTTTAGGGATTATATCAATAGTAAATTTATACGGAACTTGAAGAACGAAAATAATCTTTAAATGATTGTCGTTTCGTTTACAATAGTAAGATTTTAATTTTATCTTCAATCAAAATAATTTAAACATTAGAACTTCGTATAGCCACAGAATCATACTGAAAAGTATCGGTCACGAAGTTTGTTTACAGTTGAACTGTACCACCATGTCCCCATTTCCCTGCATGAAATTTCCAGAAAACTTGCTCCTTGCATAGAGTTTTTCTTAGGCTACATATGCTTTTTGGCTCGAAGTTTTACTGTTGGTAAAAGATCATTTTCGATCAAATTCAAAAATGCCAGCGTGAAGGAATTCGAAATCTAGAGGTTTTCTGGAAAACTAATGTGAGATAATCATGGAAAACAATGCTGAATTTACGCTATATGCAAAGAAATTGAAAAAAATCGACATAGGAAGATTTACGAGATAGGCAGGATTGAGATAGACAGGTTCGACTGTATATCCAAAAGTATTTCACGTGCAAGAATGAGGAATCAATGAAAATAATAACTAACTCACCAAGATTTGGAATGGTGTTAACCAGATGCTAATATGAAGGTTTTTTTTTTTGTGTTTATTGGTTCCTCGTAACGTCCAGCATTGTCGTGCTAATATCCTGGTCTGTCATAATTTTCGCAAGGATGTTGTTCTTGAGTTCTTTTCACACGTTTGGTAGAAGGGATACGTAAACAAGAACGTTGCTCGTTACTGAATCTGAAAAGCTTCAAAATTTAATTGTATTTTGTAGAAGGGTCATTCCATAGTGACTAACGTAACATTAAGAGCTGATTTTGTAACTGTTTTTACTTGTAACTTAAAGGATGAAAAATATTTTAGTTATGCTGGTGGATTTACCAATGTACATGGTATCTATGTATCATTTCTGCTAAGAATTTAAAACAAAATTACTGACAGTAGATATTTTTTCAACCAAAATAGCAGCGTGACGAACGTAATATTTTTGCAACCCTGAAAATTAATGCTCATGTTGTGGGGCAAAAATTTCTCAAAGTTAAGCAAGTGTTAAAAATTGAATGATATATTTGAAAAATTACTAAAGTTGGCTTTTAAAAACATAAAACACATTTACTAAATCTTAATTTTTTTAGTCTTAAGTGTCATTTTTACTCAAGATGGAGTGTGACTAACGTACGTGACTAACGTAACCATCGAATAACAAGCAGTAGACACACTACAAACTATTTATTATGGCTAATCTCAGTGACAACTACAATACTTTTTCATTTTTTTTTAACTTCTTATGTTGTATGATTTATATTTATTTATTTATTTATTGATACTTTTTTCACTTCGGTGTTTTTTTTTCTTTGGCTGAGGTTGACATTTCTATGGAATGACCCAGAAGTAGAGTCGATATTTTCCACAACATTCATGCAACGAGAAAAGGATTTTACATATTTATTGTCTTTGTAGGTTATTTTACGGAGCTATTGATATTTTTATTAATGTGGAATTGTCCTTTCAACCTGCAGAAATACAAAAAACGAGTACCCTTAAATATTGCTTGCAGTTAGGGAAATTAGTTTTATCAAAATATGCTTATTACGCAACGGGTAATAAACCTAACATGATTTATTTGCCTCCTGAAAAGTTATCTTTCATGGGTTAGCTGGTTTACAATCAAAGCCATCGATATATATCATGAGTGGAATAATACTACAAGGCAACTGCAAATATGACAAAAGAGCGTTCCATTTTCGTTAATTTTTTTTGAATAAAGTCTTCACATTCTCCAATTAATATAAGAATTTCTATAAAGCTGAAGATTATTTCTATTAGCTTCGCTCGCACTAAAAAGTAAGAATTAAAATAAGTATATGATTAGTTACATCACTCAAAAATTGTAACTAACCTTAATGTCTTTATGTTAACTGTAAAGCAGAAATAAAATTTAAATTAAAAATTGAGAGAAGATATATGTGGTATAGTAAAATCTATTTGTACAAATCTGTATACAGCCTATTTCTTCCCTCAAGATATCGAGACAACTGCAATTTTTGAATGTTGTAACCAAGAAATCATATACTACTTATTTTATTGAATACTTTTTAGCGCCAACCAAGTTCGTAGAAATAGTCTTTTAATGAAAATAAAAAATAACATTTTTGATATTTTATACTCAAGTTTTTGAGATTGGAAATTTGTCTGAGCTGAAAATTTTTGAAATACATACAACCTGCTACCTATTTTTAGTTAACCCATTAATGTCTAGCGTCCCTTTTTGGGGACGGTCCAAAAAAAGGGTCTGAATTTCCCCAAAATGAACATTTCAACCAAATAATAGTGTTCAATTAGTACCTTGGTATTGTTTCAATTCGTTATTAACAGATTGCAGCACATAACCATTGTAAAGTGTGTTCTGTAGCAGTTTTAATATGATCTTTATCAAAAATGACATCGTTCACAATCTCAAGAAAAAAAGCTAAGTTTTCAAAGTTATTCCCAGCTTCCCAGTTTATGTTAATTACTGATTTTATTTCTTCTTATAAAACGTCTTTTTAAATATTATATCGTTGGCAGAAATTTTTTTTAGTGAAAAAAGTATGTACCCTCTGAGGTCTATCGTAACTTTTAAGGGACGATTTTTCTTTCCTTAATAAAAAAAATTATTTTTTACGTAATATTTTTTTAATTATTTTTCCTGTCCATTAAACACTGTTTGTAACCAGTATACAAAATATCTTTGGAAAAAAAATGTCAGGCATTAATGAGTTAAAAAAATTAAATAAATAAAGTTAAAAAAAAAAGATATTACGAGGGTTTGGCTGAATCTAATACCTTTAAACGAGCAATTCTTGTATATATATTTATTTATTTATATATATATTTATTTTTCGGATCTCGAAAACGGCTCTAACGATTTCGATAAAATTTTGTATTTAGATAGAGTTTTGGTTTCTGAGTTCATCTACGTCGGCGTTTTTTCTGTAAAAACGCGAGTTTTCACAAAAAACCCCGTTTTTTTTTGTGCCTTCATTGAAAGTTTGAGAAGCTTTTATTTCACCATTTTCTTTATGATTACTTTCATTGTTACTGTTTCTTAGCAACGACGTTTAATTATAACAATCGATTTCATATTTAATCACATCAGCGCGAGTTTAAATTTTATGGTATTTGGCAACGTTAAATTGTTATTGTTGTTGAAACGTTAAAGCAAGGCTTCACTAGATAAGTGTCTTATACAGGCTGTTTCATTTATTCAAAAGCCATGGAATAAAAGCAGGGATGATTGTCCACCGACATCTGTTCAATTTTATGGTAACTTACATTATATAAAAATCAGATTATTTTTTACTTTTCAAGTACGATTTCAAAATTGAGTATAAAAGTGTGATAGTTCGTTTTAAAATACTTTTTTTCCTCCTCAAGAGTGTTTAGTAAGATATTTCAGGTAAAAAATCAATAAATATGAAACTCAATTTTCTTAAAATATTAAGTTTCGAAACAAAATTACATCTAATATCTTTAGACGAGCAATTTTTGTATACATATATTTCGGATCTCGAAAACGGCTCTAATGATATTGATAAAATTTTGTATTTTGATAAAGTTTTGGTTTTTGAGTTCATCTACATCGGCGTTTTTTCTATAAAAATAACTGTAACTGCGAGTTTTCACAAAAAAACCCCGTTTTTTGTGCCTTCATTAAAAGTTTGACGAGCTTTCTTTCGCCATTTTCTTTATGATAACTCTTATTGTTACTGTTTCATAGTAACCACGTTTTATTATAACAATGGATTTCATATTTAATCACATCAGCGTAAATTAACATTTTTATGGTATTTGGCAAACGAGTTTTGGCAACACGTTAGAATTATTATTGTTTTTGAAATTTGAAAGAAATCGATCAAAATGAAGTTAGAATTGGGTGTGGGATGTGGTAGTCCGATCGGTTAGTGTCGTTGGACTCGTAACCAGAGGGTCCCGGGCCTATCATATAGAGAAAACCCAGCCGATCAAAAATCCACCGTCTTCATTAATGGTGGCTGGGGGACGTTAAAAATGTCCGTGGTCATAAAATCCTCCAAGTGAAACGATACCTTTGGGGGATGCTGGGCCAAGGGTTTGCTCGGGCCTTGGGCCTGGTTCAAAAATGAACAGAGCGCTCTTCAGGGTCCCATCCCGGTTAAACCACGAGTTGTGGTATGTTGGAGTGTGAAGTGAAGTGAAAGTCAAAACCAACTGGAACCAAATGTGTACTGTAGAATAGGGACTCTGCATCCATTCTCATCAACCCCCCCCCCCACGCCTTCGGCGCCAAATGAAATGAAATTGGGTGTGATTTTACGGTGAGCATGGATTAAATAAGGATGTGTTTTTTTAAACAAATTACGGCTGTTTCAAATGTGTAATTGCAACCAAAGGCTCAAAAATGCTTTTTAAGTTTATCTAAATAAGTACTTTGCAATTTTAGAAAAAAAACGACAGTTTACAAACCTCCTTTTTTTTAACCGAGCGGGCTCGGTCTCCAGGTACTCTAATATCTTTAAACGAACAATTCTTGTATATATATATATTTATTTATATATATATTTATTTTTCGGATCTCGAAAACGGCTCTAACGATTTCGATAAAATTTTGTATTTAGATAGAGTTTTGGTTTCTGAGTTCATCTACGTCGGCGTTTTTTCTGTAAAAACGCGAGTTTTCACAAAAAACCCCGTTTTTTTTTGTGCCTTCATTGAAAGTTTGAGAAGCTTTCTTTTCGCCATTTTCTTTATGATTACTATCATTGTTATACTGTCTCTTAGCAACCGCGTTCGGTAAAACAACGGATTTCATATTTAATCACATCAGCGCGAGTTTAAATTTTATCGTATTTGCCAACTTTAAATTGTTATTGTTTTTGAAATGTTAAAGCAAGGCTTCACTAGATAACAAGCTGTTTCATTTATTCAAAAGCCATGGGATAAAAGCAGTGGTAATTGTCCACCGACATCTATTGAATTTTATGGTAACTTACAGTATATAAAAATCATATTACTTTACTTTTCAAGTGCGATTTCAAAATTGAGTATAAAAGTGTTATAGTTAGTTTTAAAATACTTTTTTTCCTCCTCAAGAGTGTTTAGTAAGATATTTCAGATCTCCCCAAAAACAACAGTGTTGTAAAAAAATCCCCCGCCAAGAAAACCTTAAATACTCAGTCTTAAAAAGTTATGATATCGAGTTTTCCCGCCAAGTTTGTGCCAAACTACAACTATCCTGTATGTATAGTTCTTTTAAATTGTTTTCAGTTTTGCCAGGCGGGAAGCTTTGTCTTGTGAGGTGGTTGCTTAATGAGTAAAAACTTCCCGCCTGGCAGGACTGAAAACAATTTAAAAGAACTATACATACAGGTTAGTTGTAGTTTGGCACAAACTTGGCGGGAAAACTCGATATCATAACTTTTTAAGGCTGAGTATTTAAGGTTTTCTTGGCGGGGGATTTTTTTACAACACTGTTGTTTTTGGGGAGATATCACATGTTTTTGCATTAATATTATTTCTTTGCCTGTTTTTTTTTTTCTCTTCAAAATTTACTTTGCATGTTTTTTTTCCCTTCAACATTTTTCTTGGCTGTCCGACATATGTGGTTTTCTTGGCGGCATGCATTTGGTGCAAAAGTTCAAGGATCTTCTTCAGTCTAGGATAAATTTGAAATCAATCACAATGTACCACCCGAACCGACGCAAAACAAAGCTAGTTGCTAACAATACTACGATTAAATTAAAAGTTAAAAAAAAAAAACCCAACCCTTACTGCCGATCTCATATTAAAATGAACTAAATTGAAGATCCCTTTTAAAAGCCTTATGCAATAAAATCAATTACAAATATTTTATTTGTTAACAAATAGAAACTGGCAACAGATGAAATTATAAATCATTGAGTTTTCTTTCCTCGTGGCCCAACAATGAAAACATAAATGCTCAGATGTTGAACAGAGCTAGTAGATAGAAATCGGACCAATTTTAAGCATTAATAACTCCGGGGTGCGATGACCCCGGGGGCTAAATTTTGGGAAAACGTCCTCAATGTCTCATCGAGAATATTCATACCAAAAATCAACACTAAAGACCCCCGGGGAGAAAAGATACGGAAAATAAAAACGAGGGGGGAGGGGGTGGGGGGTCGAAAACCCCCCTATGCCGAGTTTGGGACAAAATAAATGTGGGTGCAAAAGCAGAGCTCAATCCGAGTTACCGTTTAGTCTGTAGCCCTGTCAAACAATTTTTAAAAAGTGCGAAAAATAGCGATTTTATAACATTTATCACCCCTCCCCCTGAGGGTCCTGGATGTTTTGCTTTAGTATGTGCCGTCAGGGGCCGCTGGAGATTGAGTATACCAAAAATCAACTCTGGGGATTTTTATGGGGCTGAGATACAGAGGGGTGAAAACCCCGGTTTGGTTACTCGCGTAAACAGTCCTTGTCGCTCTTTTACATTTTTCTTGGCGACGAAAATTTCTTGGCGGATTGTATTTAGTTTTCTTGGCGGGGCGGGACGCTCCCGCGTCCCGTGATAAAAATCAATAAATATGAAACTCATTCTTAAAATATTAAGTTTCAAAACAAAATTACATCCAATATCTTTAGACGAGCAATTCTTGTATATATATATTTCGGATCTCGAAAACGGCTCAAACGATTTTGATAAAATTTCGTATTTAGGTAAAGTTTTGGATTTTGTAGTCCGATCGGTAAGTCGTCGGACTCGTAACCGGAGGGTCCCGGGCCGATCATATAGAGGAAGCCCAGCTGATCAAAGATCCACAGTCTTCATAAATGGTGGCTGGGGGACGTTAAAAATGTTCGTGGTCATAAAATCCTTCAAGTGAAACGATACCTCAGGGGGATGCTGGGCCAAGGGTCTGCTCGGCCCTTGGGTCTGTTCAAAAATGAACAGAGCGCTCTTCAAGGCCCCATCCCGGTTAAACCACGAGTTGTGGTATGTACGGGGGGAACCTTGGAGTGTCAAGTGAAGTGAAAGTCAAAACCAACTGGACTAAATGCGTACTGGAGAACAGGGACTCTGCATATATTCTCATCAACCCCTCCCGCGCCTTCGGCGCCAAATGAAATGAAATTGGGTGTGATTTTACGGTGAGCATGGATTAACCCTTTGACGCAGAATTTTTATCAACGTATTTTTCATACTTTGTTCATTACTCTGCATTAATTTACGGTAAAATAAGGGGAAAGTATTATATTTAGCATTTTAATAATTTTCTGGTTATGTAATACAGCACAGAACAGTGGTGTCCCTTTCTGCGTAAAAGGTAAAATATTCATGGGAAATCGGTGTTTCGTTCAGTGGGACACCGGTGTCCCATTTTTGCTTCAAAATGTTAAATAAGGTTGTGTTTTTTAAAACAAATTACGGCTGTTTTAAATGCGTAATTGCAACCAAAGGCTTAAAAATGCTTTTCAAGTTTATCTAAATAAGTACTTCGCATTTTAGAAAAAAAACACGAGTTTACAAACCTCTTTTTTTTTTAACCGAGTGGGCTCGGTCCCCAGGTACTTAAAATTAAAATGACATTGCTTATTATCCGAGTCAAACAAACGAATTGACTTTCCATCAGATTTTTTTTTGATTAAGAAAGAAAGAACCCCTATATTATAAGTAAAATTATATTTCCGTTCTATAGAATATGAACAGTGCATCTCCGTCGAGGCAAGTAGTATATTTTCGTACTTTTCCATTCATTACTTTTCCCGAGGGAAAAAATAGAGAAAAAAGGAATTTCGTTCAGGAATACAAATATAGAATGAAATAGACTCATCCAATTTTCTCATCAAATGGTTCTTTCTCATCATTTGTGAAAGAAAACATGATACAATCGCAACTCCAAATTCACGCAAACAATTTTCCGACTTTTCCGACACATCGTCTGTTTTGTTTCCTATTTCATCTGGCATAGTTCTTTGAACCTGATGACACAGCTCTTAACACACGTGTGCAGGCGGGGTTGCCAATGTAGCTTCCGTTAGCCAATTATTGGCAGTCTGCTCTGGGGTAGCTCTTAGTTCTTCATTCTTAGAGATGAAGAATTCATCAATGTCTTTAAACTTTTGCTATTTTATTGTATTCGAGGTAGAACTGAAATGCATGAGAACTAAAGAAAAAAAACTCGTATTTAAAAGTAGAACTGAAATAACAGTAAAAGCAGTATAAATAATGAACACTGTTAAAAATTCAGGAAGCTTTTATGGTAAATGTTACTGTAAAATGCAGCGTTTACAGTACAGAAATTTTTTTATAGTAAACTGTACCGATAAAAAATTTGCGCGATTGCAGCGATGCAGATGTCGCCCTATTTTCGCTCCTCTGATGTGTCTCATCTGGGACCTTGGATATTAAAGCAGTGTGCAAAAATTGGGTCCTGGGTTCGATCCTTGTCATTCGTATCTCGCGCTTTTTTAATTCTCGTTTTCTCCTCCGCAAAATTTTACAGTAAAAAAAATATTTTACGGTAAAAGTTACTGGCAACATGGATGCTAGTAACTTTTACCGTAAAATTTCAGGAAAATTTTTAAGTGTACACATTATCAAAGGACAGGGGCGCCCCGTACTAAAATTTTTGGGAGGGGAAAAATTATCAATATGCCGAATGAAGTTCCAATTTTACCGAATGATGAAATGCAAGCATGCGCACATGTCGTATATGCATGATATCTAATGAGAAAAAATGTTAGGCATCTTTTCAAAAACCATTTCTAAAAATTTAAAAGAACAAATAATCTCAATGTTGCAATATTGTCTTCAAATTGCCGAATCGTCAGCAAAATGTGCCGAATAAGAAAATGCTTGGGAAGTCACAGTGATCTCCCGTGACCTCCTATCGGGGCGCTCCTGTCAAAGGAATGCAAGAGAAGTCCCCAACTTATTTTTATGGGAGGTCGGAAATTCTCAATTTATAGAATGAAACTTGGAATTACCCGAAAGGATAAAATTTGAGCAGTTCCACGTACTTACTGAATCCAATAAGACATTATCATTAAAAAAGTGCAAGACTGTTACTGTCTGCAAATTTGCTGACGATTTTCAGAACATGAACCCTCCTTGGGAGGTCCCAGCAATCTGTTAATTGAGGCGCTCTTTTGAGAAATGATGAGTCGACCCACAAAACTGCTGTCAGAATTTAGGGACTATCTTCAATCTAAGATTGTTCCTAAATTAATTCCGTGCAGCATGACGTTTTATTTAGTCACATTACAGTTTTAAAAAGTTTACGACCAAGATTTTAAATTGTTTTGTAATAAGCAATCACAAAATATGTATGTTAGAAATTAGTTTTCAACTTTTAGTCACGTTTTAATCTACAATGTTTCGAGTCAAAAAGGAGATAAAATTTTGATTTTCATCAATACCCAACATCATGTGCTATTTCCTAAACAGCTAAAGCTGCAGCCCTTTCTTGTCCCGTTATGCTTATGTTAGAAAGCACATTTTTGCGATTCCTCTCTCTTTGAAATAATTTAGTGTATTAAATATTGAGTTTCATCAACTTTTATTGAAAATTTAAACTTTTTAATTTCCTTTTTCCACGTGATAATTGATTTGGGATCCGTTTTTTATCAGTCTACAAAAAAAAAAAAAAAAAAATTCGGGGGTGAAACCTTTTCTTCTTTTCTCTTTTACCACCCCTTTGTCCAAGTGATTTCTTTCTGATGCTGGCAGAATACTATTATAACCTTGTGAATTTTTATACTCCTGTTAACTCAAGCATGATTTTTTTTTCTTTTCAATTTTGTATTATTTTCATGGCAAGATTTTACTTCGGTTGTTCAAGCAGTTTTAGACTGTTTGCATACTTTTTCGAAACATTTATTCAGAGTTTATAAATTTTATCGAACATGATGCGGTTCAGAACACATGATAACCCCGATTTTAATGAAAAGTCATTATTATTTTAGAAAAATTGTCGCTCTAATGAAATCACTACAAAAAAAAAAAAAAAAAAAAAAAAAAACATAATCGACAATATCTATCAAAAATCAGCGCAGATCAGACACTTTCTAGAAAAGTAAACAGTGTTGAAGTTACTGTCAGTACGTGAATGCTGCGCCCAGCACTAGGGAACCGTTCCACTTAAAAAAGGGGTGATGGGTTGTGAATGGGAACTTCCCGAAGTTTGTAATTTAAACTTGCATTTGCTATCCTTCTGACACATTCAACCAAACTATGTATTTGAAATTAGCATCATTCTACGTTGTTTCATACGGCTCAAAATGCTTCTTATTATTCTTCCCCTGATTGTTATCTTACCTATCACCCCTATTTTGGTAAGATCAGAGAAGACCTGACACATGCGTAAATACGTGGAAGGTTTTACCTAAGAAAATCAGACAGTATAAAAGTCTATTGGCATGGGTTCGTTTTCATGGCACTTGGCTTCCAAGTTTCGGTTCGGCCGCCAACCCTTGACGAGAGAAGTAATTGTTTTTCTCTCATCTGGCTTGTTACGAGCACTTAGCCACCTTGCTCTTGATGGTTGCAAAACACTCTGTCGCTCTCCCGAAAGTGGGCTACGGTTTTGATTTCATCCGAGAAAAAGGGGGTGCTTCTTTTTGTCGTTCGGTTTTTTCGTTTCTTCGAAGACGAGACACTAGAATATAAATCGTTTTATTAAATGTGCTGAGCGAACGAAACTAAATTGGCGGGCTTAGAAAAGACTTGACGGCGTTCCCGCTTTTCTAGGCGCAGTGTTGAGTCTAGTTGTTGAGAACGGTCTTTCTTTAATGTCGGTGACTTGAAAGGTAAATATTTAGTTTATGAATGTATGAAAATATTAAAGAAAAAGTTCTGGTAAATTAGATGGAAAACATGTCGTAGAACAAATGTAAGGATCCACCTATCGGAACTCAAACTACTTCAAAATTTGACTTCGGGATTTTATCAAATAGCCATGCACGTGAAGACAGATATAGAGGGAAAATTATACTATCTTTTATGTTGTGGATATAAAACTTGAAAATAAGACAAACAATTTGATCATGAAAAATATATAGCATTTGTCGATTTCTCTGTATTTACAGTATAAAGAGTCAAGTTGAAAATTGCTATTTTGAACACCTTTTAAATAAGTCTAAACAAGAAGTTCTGTCAAGAACTAAACGAGCCTACTTTCCCGTACATCGACATCGGCATTCTAGCATCTGATCATTATTCTTTTGATTATTTGAGACTGAAAATTATGTCAAACATATCTTTTCAGCACTTAAAGCTGATTTCTAAAAGCAAAATATACCCCTCTCATCAGATGAAATAGACACGTAAAAAGTAAATAAACGAATAAATAAAGTTTTGCCGCACCTTTTAAAGAATGTAACTCTTATAGTTCTTCCGTAGAAAAAATCCTCAATCGCTTTCAAAAATAAATAAATAAATAAATAAATAAATAAATAAATAAAAGTACAAAGAGCATCAAAACACATTTTATCAAACAAAGAAAAACTAGCTGTCGTGGCCGTCACGAAACTTTCTTCTATATCTATCTTATGAATTCCGGTTACAAAATAAAATACGTACTCGCCGAATAATTGGAGACAGCTCCAATTTCCCAATTATCGTAATAACCCTGCAAATGCAGAATCAATGAGCGAAATTGGAAATCATTGCAAAAGCCTTGTTTAGATTAATTGCAAACATTTTATTTGTTAGTAAAAAGAAATTGGCAACAGTTAAAAATTTCAAATCATTGAAAGTTTTCAGCTGTTTTGATAATTAAATAGCGTGAAAGCGATTTTTTAATGAATTAATTTTTCGCATTGTTGACTAGGCGCAAAAATCACCCCTATCTCCCCCTGGGGCGATTGACGCCAAAATTTAATCGATGCTTGCTTCCATATTGGGTTAGTGTTGTTCCAAATTTCATTCAAATCGCAGCAATATTTCCCGAGATACAGTAGGTGCAAAGACAAAATAAGCACTTTTGAATGCTCCACCCACCTTTGAGATATTGACACACAAATTAAATCAGCACTTGTACTCAATAGGGTCTACCTATGGACCTATTTTCGTTTGATTCCACCGGTTACTTTCTGAGATATAGCAGTCACCCCCGCGCAGAACACGTGCGATTGCTCCACCCCCCTTCAAGATATTGACAAACAAATCAAATCAACACCTGTACTCAGCAGGGTCTACCTATGGACCAATTTTCGTTTCATTCCGCCGGTTACTTCTTGAGATATAGCAATCACCCCCGCACAGAACACGTGCGATTGCTCCACCCCCTTCAAGATATTGACAAACAAATCAAATCAACACCTGTACTCAGCAGGGTCTACCTATGGACCAATTTTCGTTTGATTCCGCCTTTTACTTCCTGAGATATAGCAATCACCCCCGCGCAGAACACGTGCGATTGCTCCACGCCCCTTGGAGGAATTCGCTAAACAAAGTCAGGTGCACCAGTTCACATGGTGGTACATATGTGCAAAAATTTTTGTTCGATTTCATGCAGTAGTTTTTGCTCTAGCGCGGCCACAAAAACTGGTCACACACATACAGACTCACACACAGACAGACATTTTCCAAAAATGGTCGAAATGGACTCAGCGCACCTCAAAACGTGCAAATCCGTCAAAATTCGACATTCGAAAATTTTCACAAAACCAATACTTTCTTCTATATATTAGACTAGCAGTACCCGCACGGCGATGCCCGTGCAACAAATGTAAAGGAAGTTAACTAAATAAAGTTTAATTCACTTTAACCCTCTAAAGTAAAATTATTATATTTGATTCAAATGTGCTCCCCAACCTTTTGAATTCCACTAAAAGTCATATTAAAGTTTAAATCAATTCGCCAAATAAACGTTTCAATGGAACTTTTGAGATAACTGTAGTGGCAAGATTTTCGAAAACTCTCAACGAACACAGCAATTTTGCCCTTGAAGTTTAACATAATCCACCGATTTAACCGTAATTTCAATGTAAAATTGGTCGCCAAATTTAAATTTATTAACATAGGGAACCTATTGTGTCAGGTAGCTCAGCCTCAACCATTCTTCCATGATTTTAATTTGAACATTAAAAGGCAAGAAATATAATGTCATTCGCACCATCTCTTTGAAGTGATTACAATCTATAACAGTAACCCTCAAATAAGCAAGATTTCCCTGGCTGGGAGGTTTGGTAAATTTCCAGATTGTTGCCAAACTTTACGACGCCAAATACGAAGAGTAACTTCATAGCGGTGTTACCGAAAATGTCAGAATGGAACTATTAAAAATTTAGGTTTGGCGGCATTATATACATGTTTTAAACATGCAATAAAATACTTTTTAGACAGCAAACAACTACTGTTCCTTCACAGAGCGTTTTCTTTTTCTTTAATTTGGAGAAAGAAGTGTTTCACTGGCTGGGAATATCCTATTGTTGCCAAACTTTACCACGCCAAATACGAAGAGTAGCTGATAGCCATCGCTAATTTTTTAACAATAATAGTTCCATTCTGACATTTTTGGCAACACCAAATTTTGAGGAATTCAACTGAATAAATTTAAATTCCCTCCCACCCCTCTGAACTAAAATTATTATATCCTTTAGTTCAAATGCGCTCCATCTTTTTAACTCCACTTAAAGTCATGTTAAAGTTTAAATCAATCCGCCAAATCAAGGCTTCACTAGATAGCGTTTTATACAGGCTGCTTCATTTCATCAAAATCTTTGGGATAAAAACGGATGCATGTCGCCTAGCGACATCTATCAAATTTTGTGGTAACTAACATTATAAACAAATCAGATAATAAAAGACAAAATTAAAATTTAATTTGTTGGTGACAATTTTACAATTTGGCATTCAATTCTATTTTATTATATTTTAACGTCATTTAATAGCTCGTTCGATTTGCTGGTTTATTCTGCATTTTAACGGCTTGTTTTAATTAGTTAGCGAATTATTTTTCATTTTAATTGATTGTAATTATAATTAAACTATGAAACGACACTGGCACCGCAGAGCGATAAATCGCGATTTTGGAACGATAGTTCCATCAAAACTTTTGATGAGTTTAGATTGTCAAATTAATTTATTTGGCGATTTTTTTACATTTTAATGGACATTTTGGAATGACTATGGCACTAATATCTTGAAAAGCACATCAAGAATTTGTTCTCCGTAAAGCTTTTGAGAATATTTCAATAACCGAGATCTTGGTAGTATGTACGTTTCAGTTATAGGTACGTTTTTTAACTTGGCGATGTATTTTCTTACCACCTAAGCGAAGATTAAAATTTTAAGCTTGCATCGTCTTCATGGTAGCTTCTTTTCTCTTATTTTGCATTTTAATTTAAATTTCAATGATAATAATGGCTCGATATATTTATTAAAGTTATTATGTTACATGCTAATGGAGCTTTTAAGTTGATTTGGCGAGTTTTTTTAACAAGAATTCTCACATTATTTCGCAGCTTTTTTTTCAGTTGGTCCATTATTTTACTTTCAAGTATTAAACGTATGTGTGAAATTACAAATTAGAAACAAAAAAGGAAAGATTTCGGTGATTGGAAGTCTGGTTATCTTTCCCTATAGGCGTTAAATCTTTGTGTCCAATTTATGAGCGAGGGAAATACTTCCTTCGCAAACATAAACTAAAGAGCAACAAAATAAAGTAATTATCGCCAAAAATTTGGCAACCACACCAGATTCCCAATTATCGAAATATTATCAATGTGTGAAATTTAACATAAAAAGAACAATACCTTTTAATGTTGTGTAAATGAAAAAAAAAATTTCATTTGGTCGTCGTAATATTGTAGTTTTGTTTATTTTTTTCGTACTTGTATTGCTCTTTAGTACCAAACGATTATATATGCTCATTTCGTTTTTACTAAAGAAATTAACATGTTTTGTTGTCAATCGTCTTTCCGTTGAACACCATCGCTTCATTAGTGTACATTTCATTCTGGGGCATCAAAATGAAATGTCTCTACGAATAGATTCGCCATTTATCGCTCTGATGGGTCAACGCTATCAAAATGAACATCTGAGCTTTTGCGTAGCAATTAAGATCGTGTGAGCAACAATAATGAAACAAAATAGTAAATAGAACAATATTATTTCATTGCTACATTTTTATTTATCGGCTGCGAAGAAAAGCGTATATTTTATTAATGCAGAGATGTCAAAATTGAACGCCATTGCTATATGTTGCTAATTCGAAGAAAGTAAACAATGAATGAATGTCGTATGACTGAATCATGAGTTGCGACCAACTTTACCTGAAAAGGGAATTTATTTCCCCTAAAAAGCAGTACTAATAAGGCCTTCGGCATCAATTCACTCTGTACTCCACTTCAGTAAACTATATCAATATTTTTTAACCCTTAAAGATAGGATGAACATCACTTTTTACAGCAGAAACAACGTGCTAATAAATGTAAACAAACACATCATTCAGCGCTCTCTAGCGGGCAAATCTTTACCATTGATGTTTTGAGTAATGAAGTAGCCTGTATAAAACGCTATCTAGTGAAGCCTTGGCCAAATAAATCAAAAAGACAGAAAATTAAGAAAGAAATAAGAGATATTAAACATTCAAATTGAATAAATTTTCAAGGCTTAAATCTATACGCACAATTTTAACCACAAAGTAACTTCAGGGACAAAAGAGCAGCTGATCAGGAAAATGAACCTAGTGTTTCAGTACTGCGTACATAGTTAAGCCTTGAAAATTGACTAAATTTGATTAATTAATATCTCCTGTCCTAATTAACGGACAGAAACGTGCTAAAACTTTTCTTTTTCAGAAAAAAAAACCCTTTCCAACGATATATAATGTTTTGGGGTGGGGGGAGGTTTTCCCCCCTCAATTATGGCGGATACACCAAAAATGCGACTAATTAATTAATTTAAAAATAACTAACTCGAAATTAAAAATTTGGGCTTCGAGGTGCACGAGGGCGGGGTACGTTCGAATTTTTGAGCCAAGTTTTAGGTCCGTAGGTGCTGTGGGGGCTTCTGGCCAGCGGTTACAAACGTACAAACAGACTAAACGAACACCGTCATCTTTATATATATAGATATAGAAGAAAGTAAAAAAGGAAAAAAAACTCGTCCGTTAATAAAATGTCTCGAATTTCACTTTTAATCCGTTGCCAGTTGTTAAATATTCATAAAGAATAAAATGCTCTCGTGAATGAAAAATTTTTGTTACAAAAAAAATCGTCTGCCAAAAAAAAAAGAAAAAGAAAAAAAACAATAATAAATAAAATAAAACAAATGAATAAATAAGCAAAAAATCGTCTGCAAAGTCAGTCATTTTTTTCTGAGCCTGCATTTCCGCCATGTTTGCGGAAGTCCTCACAGAAGATTATTTAGAAAAGTACTTTACAAGCATTATTTATCAAAACCATTTTCTTACAAAGTTAGTTTGAAGGAAATCCGACTTTAAGTTCAGGATCAACATTGAACTTAAATTCCCGTAGGCGCTAATTTTTTTTTCTGAACGGTTCAATATTGAACGAAAAATGGTTCAACTCAAAAAGCGAAGTATGGGAATGGGCCTCTCTGAGACCTTTCAAATAAAAAAAAGTTTATTCCATTCGGACGGTTCACTCAAAAGTTATTAGGTGGGGAAAGGTTGCTTGAACGGTTCAATGTTGAACGAAAAAATGTTCAAATTGAAAATTTAAATGAAGTATCCTTGCTGAGATCCTTCGAACAAAAATTAAAAAAAAAACGTTTATTTAAATCGGACTGTTCACTCAAAAGTTATTAGGGGTGACAGCTTGCTTGAGCGGTTCAATGTTGAACAAAAAACTGTTCAAATCGGAAATGTAAATACGGGAATGAAGTATCCTTGATAAGATCTTTCGAACAAAAAAAAAGTTTGTTCAAATCGGACTGTTCACTCAAAAGGGACAGGTTGTTTGAACGGTTCAAAGTGTAACTAAAAATTGTCCAAATCGAAAAATCAAATATGGGAATGAGCTGTACTCGCCGAGATCTTTCCAACAAAAAAAAGTCTGTCAAAATCAGAATGTTCATTCAAAAGTTATTAGGGGGGGGGGGGGACAGACAGACCGACCGACCGACACACAAATTCCCATCTCAATACCCTGCTTGCTTCCAAATTTCTAATTTTTCGATATTCATTTTACCTTTTTATTTCTTTTTGGCGTTTTTTTTTCGGACTTGGCGATATTTTTTTAATTTGTCGATATTTTTTTCGGACTTGGCGATATTTTTTTAACTTGGCGATTTTTTTTGACTTGGCGATATTTTTTTGACTTGGCGATATTTTTAGATGCATTTTGTCACTTTTAATACTTTTTTCGTCTTTCCTTTATTTTCAACGGGGAAGTAGGCTAAAAAAGGCGCAAAGAATTTTTCTACGCTCTTCTTCGTTTTCACATTTTACAGAGACAGTTAACTTTTTTTTTAGTCTCAGTTAGCTAAACATTTGAATTTTGTGGTCGTCCAAGTTTGAGACTTAGTTGTACCAGAAAGAATTTTTTTTCGCAAGTTATATTTTTCTTGCATCAAGGTAAGACAGGTAAGACACCGTTTGCTTTTTTTTTTTTTACTAAGAAGAATAGCAGCATTAGAAGAAGGGTTATCCCAGAAGAAAACATTATTTAAAAAGAAGAAGAAAATAAAGTATAATAAAAGATACAGCTCAAAACAAATTTATGGACTATATATAAGCAATAACTATGACATTAAAGTAACCAAGAAACAGTAACTTCATGCTCGCTAACTCCGCGTTTATTATCCGATTCTACCTAATACTTCAAGCAGATGAAAGATGGAATCACACACCTGATGCGTAATTCCATTATATATACGTACATTGTCTCCAAAAATAATAATTTAACTAAATAAATTAGAAATTTTCAAAAATCCTGTTTTGTATTTGAAACATTTTGTGGTCATATTGAACAAAATCTTGACTTCAAATTAATTTTTATGCAAAAATGCATTTACAAATTGATGGAACAACAATATTTACTCTTACCTCAATATGTTAGCCCCAATATAACTCGACAATTTCCAAACTCGCAACTCTTTTGCCATCCACTTCATACGGAATTCATCTAAAGTTCTTAATAACTAAAAATTTCTGAAAACGTAAATTTCAAAACTATTCCGAGGATCATTTTAATTATTTTCTTGAAACAAGCACTTATTTTTCTGCTAACGTTTCTAAAAATATCATCCACAAGACACAAACCACTCATTGTTTCACATTGTGATAACTACACTCCCATTTAACGAATTGCGCAATGCCTCCATTCGAGCACCCACGCGAAACTTCCGTCACTTTTGTCCACTCTACATCTGTGGTGGACATTCGGGCTATTTTTAAACCTTTTCAGCCTTTCTGCAGTAGCCATGACGACGCTTTTAAGAGTCCCGAGAAGTTTTTCTGAGCCACGGGCACGCATTAACCTTTCTCTCAGAAGAATGAACAGAAAGATGAAGACGTAAACAGATTGGAAAGTTTGACGTCACATTACCAGACTATGTCGTATTGATTCGACAGAATTATTATTGCACTTTATAGCAGATATTTTATGTATTGTTTTATCGTCTGTTCAACAATTTTACACATCGAAATCCCGTTCCAGACCGATGTAAGTTTCTAAGTTTAGAACAAACTTTTCTTATTATAAATATGTTTGCAGCAGAAGCGAAAACTTCATAAGTTTTGTTTTAACTCTTTTCCCGTTACAGCCCAGTGATCTATTTATAGATCACCTCTTTTCAGACTCCTCACTGAAAACAATACCTTTTTATCATTTCTTATTCTTATCGACTGGTTTCCTCACACATATGGCTACATCCCCAAAAAACTTTTGAGCCTTTATTTTTTCCCAGTCAGTAAAGCAGGTACTGTCTGTTTGCGTATTGTGCGCCTGGCAGCCACGAACGCTTCCATTTGAAAAAGGGGAGATAGGCTTAGGTTGCGCACTTCCCGATGCCTTCAGCTTTTGTTCGCTTGCTACTTCTTCGTTGTATTTCCCCCCTATTTGGGGGAAAATCAGAAGAGACTTGGAGCGTGCGCAGATGCGGCGGAGGTCGCACGAAAAATTTTTAGACAGTACTGTATCATCTTCTTAGGTAAAACATTCCGTGCATTTACGTATGTGTCAGAGGTCTCTTCTCTGATCTTACCCAAATCGGTGAGTTTGGTAAGACAACAATAAGGGGAAGAATAATAAAAAGCATTTTCAGCCTTATCAAACAACGTGGAACGATGCTAATTTCAAATACATAGTTTAGTTGAATATGTCAAAAGGATATAGCAAGTGCAAGTTTTAAATTGAAAACTTCGGAAAGTAATCACCCACAACCCATCTACCATTTTATAAGTGGAACTATTCGCGAGTGCCAGGAGCAGCTTTCACGGATTGACAGTAAAAGTTTGTCAATACTTTGTTGTTGTCATACTAATCCCAGGTAGCACAAATAACCTCTAAACGTTTTATAAACGTTTTTAAGCGGTTGTTACAACGTTAATAGCCATTTTACAACCTTTAAAAAACGAAGTGTGCTACTTCGGATGTTTGTTATGTTGCAGATTCATAGTGGAGCTTTCAATTCTGGGTACAAAGATTTTTTTTTCAAAGCATACAACACTTTTCTTTAGCTGGTTTAAATTTTACAAAAACTTTATTCTTAATTCACAAAATTGGGATCTTCAAAGATAAGATTAGAAAAAAGTTGCAAACTTTTTTACTACCAGAAACGCACAGCTATCTATTTATAGATCATTTATTATTTTAACTACAAAATACGGTAAGTGAATAAAACTTCTTTTTTACTCTATTTATGAGGTATAAAATGCAATTTTTTTTAGAATTTTTCAAAAATTTTCATTTTAAAATAATTTGGGCGCTAATGGGTGAAATATATTTTGGGAATCGGTTTTACTTACGTCCATTTTAAATCTGGCTAGCACTAAGTTATTTTATTCCCCGTACTAAACAAGCTTTTCACAACAATTTTTTCGAGTTTGGTATGATTCTCGTTTCTATATTTTTTTATTTGTGGAAGGAAGAGTAGTAAGACAAATGGAATGTTTCCTATTTGTCAAATACTACAAAATTAGAAAAGTAGGATAGACCGACCAGTGAGTAGTGAATGAACATTTGAGCAAAACTTCATTTTCAAAAATGCATAACATCGTTTAAGATAGTAGTAAGTGCCACATGACAATAAAAACACTTAAGATGATATGAGTCATTTTCACCATATGCTTACATTTCAGAATTCTTAAGTAATTCTTTTAACTTGCTATTTTCTTTTAGAATCACTAACAGATGATTTGTCACATATTTTAGGTGTGTGAAAAAGTAATTGGTTGTACAATCTGATGCATAATTAAGTATTCAAATGCTGTTGTAGAACTTTAAGTTGCAAGGAAAATTGTCGTCCGTTACCATACAAAATCAATATGAAATCTCACTTTTAAACTATATCATAGCGCCTAGAACCAACTTCATTTGAAATTATTTGCGTCCCTGAAGCTTAAAACGATGTTTGTGATTATTAAAATATTTATAAAAAACTGTATGGTAACGGAGTTGACATTTGGTAACGGATTTGACCAGTAACGGACTTGACATTTAGACCAAAATGTCAAATTATGGCTAGGTTGTAGAATTTAAAAATTGAACAACAATATGGATTTTCTTAGAGTTGTCGAATAAACAATATTTCGGAGTAAAAGTTGAGAAAAAGTAAAAATTAATACTAAAATCTTTGGTAACAGGCTTGACAAAGAATAAAAATACGCACCTGGAAGAAATCTTGTGCGAAGCGCCACAGCAATACTTCTCTACTCAGGAAAACAAAATGGTACGAAATAGTTACGTTACTAGTTTGTTAAGTTAACTGATTATGTGTTACAATCTTTTGACCGCAAAAAATACCTTTTTTAGTTAAAATAATCTTAGGGTAACGGACTTGACAAGAATTGCCGGACAAAATATATTCATACATTTCTGAATGAAAAAAAATACTATTGTCAATATTCATTATGAATATCATTTACTAATAGTCAATATATAAAAATAATTTGTTGTATATAATTATTTTTACTATCAAGTATATAAAAAAATAGTTGAAGTTGCGAAAATTGGAAGTAGACAAGCGTTTTTGCCTTGATTCTCATTTTTAAAGACTTATATAAAAATAAATAAATACATTTCAATAATTTTTTGAGTGATAGAATGTTTTGGGGGTATTTCTTGCAGAAAATAATTGTTCGCATTGAATTTAAAATATACCCAGGTAGCACAAATAACCTTTAAACGTTTTATAAACGTTTTTAAGTGGTTATTACAACGTTAATAACCATTTTACAACCTTTAAAAAACGAAGTGTGCTGCTTGGGTAAGTTATGCTTCAAATTCGTTTTTTTAACCTCCGGACAGGAAATGTAAGCAAATTTTGAAAATGACGCATATGTGTAATTATTTGCAAAAAAAAAAGTCATTTTTAGTTCATACAGAAGAAAAAATGTATGAACATTAAAATGGTGTCTGTTTCTTGTTTGTTTGCTTCAGATGAAAATGACGAGCTCCATCTATTCCGCCAATTGAAAATAGGAGTTGTACGAATGTGCATAGAAATCGGTTGCATGTGAATATTTTTTTAAACGAATATTTTCCTTCATGTTCAGACATGTAATAAACTAATCTAAAAAGCTTACTAGACTTGCTTTTTTTTAATCCTAAAAAAATCCTTAAAAAACAAGTTTTCGAATCTTCTAAACCAGGATGCCCCTTAAATAAATTTAGCGGTGATGTAAAAAGCAATTCATTCTAAATCAGTATCTCTGCATCCACCTATCTAACGATTTATCTATTTCTGCATCCATCTTTATACTTATCCATCTCTCTCTCTATATATATACACTGCGATGCAAAAGTTTAGACAAATGGCAAATATGTGAATAAAAAGAAAACTATTCAACGAAATGCTTTTAAATTTCTAGTGCATGTCCACAATATAGTCTCAAATACATGTCTGGAGTTCTTAAAACTATAACTGAAATCAAATTTTGGATATTATAAAAATATTTTTGAAAAGAAAAATTGAACCGACTTCGAAACTTCACTCGGCAAGTGCTCTAAAAAATAAAAAAATAATTTTATTCTTTGAACACCATCGACACTACATTTAAACATAAGTTTTGAAGTCGGTGCAAAAACTATAGGTGAAATGATGTTTGTTTAACTACATTTTGCCAACATTTTTCAGAGAAAACCATTGAAAATTAAGAGCTGAATATTTGTACCATTACATAAATATCTGGTTGTCAATCTAGTGTATGCGAATGCGATTAAAGAACCTAGATTCATTGCAATTTATATACATAGTTAAATTATAGTTTCGTATGATTCTATATAGTGTTTTTGCGCCGGAGGATAAAATTATTTTTTACTTTTTAGAGCACTTGCCGAGTGAAGTTCCGAAGTCGGTTCAATTTTTTTTTTCAAAAATATTTTTATTACTTAAAATACATGGGGGAAAGTCATACAGACTTAAGACTTTATGTGGCAAAAGTCTAGCACACACGGTGATATATAAGTGGAAAAATTTCACAGGACAATCCCCGAAATCCAGAGATTTCAAAAAACTAAAGAAAAGACAGCGTTCAAACCAGGCCCGTCATTTCAGATTTTTCCAGGTGGGGTCAAAGGGTGCAAATTCAATGTAATTTTCATTAGAAAATAACCAAAACTACGCCCACTTGTAAATACATTGCCGCCCCACGCCGCCTATGTAAATACATTGATTTCTCAAAGTCAGGGGGGTTCAATTGACCCCTTCTGACCCCCCTAAATGACAGGCCTGGCCACAACTGTTAGTTTTAAGGACAAGCACATATTTGTGAACGACATGAGTGACTTCAATTTATGTTAAATCTTTGTATTTCAATTCAAAAGCATTTCTTAAAATCTATTTATTTTAATTTTTCGTAAGTTCAAAATTATTTTGATATTTGACAAATCATAAACGGTTACAGTATATTACCATGTTTTCTCCCCTTATATCTCTGTATTCAAAAATAGCTGCTCGCGAGTGTGTGTGTTTCTTATACCCATCCAGTGTTTGTCGCATACCTGCCAAATTTGGCAGAGAAGTTCTTCGATGATCAAGAATTCACATAGGGAGTTTCCTCTTCTATCGGGCGAACTCCCCCCCCCCCCCAGACACCCACACGTACATTGGGTTTTCGCCAGAAAATTAGTGAAATAGAATGTTTACGCCTATTAATACCAATGTCTTCATTTTTGGAATTTTGAAAAAAACCAAAGAGGTTTTAATTAAAACTTTGAATCAGAAATTGCTGTACACGTTCACGAGAAATTTTTGCGCTATTTTTTTTTTTTTTAATTTGTGCCTTATTTGTTGAAAATGCTTCACTTAACACAAATTTTATTTACGAAGCAAACTGTGCAACACCGGGGCAACGCAGTTAGTTGCTTGCTTTTGAAAGGAAGAGAAAAGCGAAGAAGTGCTAAATGAATATAGACTTTCCAAAGAAAGATAAAGCATACTAATGAGAATTCTGTCAGAAATGTGTTCACTCTAGAAATTATGTTGGTTTTTTTATTTATTTTATTTATTTATTTTTTGAGACTTGTAGAAAATAAGAAAATTAAAGAGGAAAAACAAATGTCGCAATTTATTTTCCGTTGAAAAATCAACTAAAGATAAGATTAATTAAAAAATAATTATAAGAATAATTAAAAAAAATAAATATATATATACAGGCCCGGATTACCCAATAGGCCATCCTAGGTATTGGCCTAGGGGCGCAAGCTCGTAAGGGCGCATATGGCGGAGGACAAAATTAATACACAATTCGTTGTAAAAATAAATAAAAAAAAATAAAGGAAGAAAGAAAGAAAGAAAGAAAGAAAGAAAAAAAAAAAAACAAGTACGCAAAGCGCTATAAAATATATAGAGAAAAAAGTTCAACTAGAAGGGATTGCAAAATGCCAATTCAGCAAAAAAAAAAAAAAAAGCAATTGGAGGGAAAGGGGGCGTAAAGCTTGAGTTGAGGTAATTCATTTTCTGGTCTAAGCTAATACTTTTCCATACCTTTGGTTTAAATAATCATTTCTTGAAAATGTGGCGCACAGGAAAATTAGTAAAAGTCATGGTACAGACAATGGTCAATATGAAACTTATTTATTTATGAAACAATTTT
>JAXGGA010005988.1:0-73418 GCA_038373865.1 Uloborus plumipes | reverse complement strand
ATGTACATTGGCGAAATCTCAGTGCGTAATATTATGGATTAAAATAAAACTGAGTGGTTAAGACTTAATTTAAAACCTTACTCTCTGTAATAAATCAATAAAGTTATCCGGTGTTTCATAACTAATACAAATCAAATTGCACAATTATTTTACGGATTCTTGTAATTACACTTCAAACCAGCTACGAGATTGAAAAATGGAAAGGGATTAGTATTTCTGTTCCCTTCTCATAGTTTAAGTTCCGCCTTTCGTATATCTAAAATTTTACCTTTCCGTGTCTAGACGCTGTCTAACTCGCACGGAAATCAAGTAGACGTCCTTGATGTGATAATACACCACACAGAAAAAGGCACCCCAATGCAAAGGAAGAGAAAACACATCATTATTTTTAAAGAAAAATATTAAACCCTGCAATTGTAGGCAAGTATGCAAACGATTTGAAGCTAATAGGTACGGCAAAAATTCTAGGTTATGCATTTTTTGGTGAATTTTGCAATCGGTAGGTAAGAACGGGATTATTTTATTTGTGGTAGATAATTTTAGAGAACTGTGAGTTTCACTGATTGTAGGAGTTGTAGAGCTACCGGAATGGCAGGGTGTCATGGCGCAGACTGTTTTATTCAAATTTTTAGGGAGGAGGGGAGTTAAGAGTGGTTGGGCCTCTCTTATGAATAGACCTTTTCCATGTGGGTGGATGGGCACCGCTGCCAAATGTGTAATTTTCTTCATCCCAGCGTTTTCGTATGTTGTTAGTGCAGTGGGCTGTTCGGATTTAAATTACGTCAAAAAATAAAAATATTCAGCTGAGAGGTAAAATTATTACAGTAATTTTTTCTGTGTTCCACCAGTGATGCAGTATTATTCGAGGGGAAGGAGGATTACCTTCCCGAAATTTGGTCTGCATAAAAATTTCTGTGCATAACAGCATTTCCTTCGTACTTTAAGTCCCAGGAATGCGGAGTCGAAATTATTTTGGAGAAAATGAGTCGGAGCTGAACTTAGAGGCTTGAAATTCCAGGTCTTTCATTTCTCCTCCAGGCCAAGCCTTAGTAAAATCTGCTAAACAAAACGTTCTGCACAATTCGAAATCTGATTTGAAGTGAAATTCTTCCAAAGCTCATAAAACTAGTTATAAGGAAATAATTTCCATATTTGTCACATGTTATTCTCTGAAAAAGAAGATCTCAACCATTCATAGTCTGCACCTCCTATTGAACACTGGTGTCACACCATCTCCCACCACATGTGTTAATACAAGTAGTACAATAGGAAACAATATAGTTAGGATAGATGAAACTATTAAATAAATGTCTAGGTCGTTTCACACACAAAACTTTAAATTACCACACATTTTATTTGAACATATTACAATTAGAACATAATATGGCAACATTCGA
The DNA here is from genome assembly GCA_038373865.1 of Uloborus plumipes. Lineage (NCBI taxonomy): Eukaryota > Metazoa > Arthropoda > Arachnida > Araneae > Uloboridae > Uloborus > Uloborus plumipes. The sequence goes on along the minus strand of JAXGGA010005988.1, from coordinate 72,021 downwards.
AATCCAAGAATCAAAGGTTTTTTTTTTTTGAGAAAAGCCAGCATCTAGGGGAGATTGGTGTGCACTGCACACAATTACTTTCGCAGCATTAATAAGAAGGCTGATACTGGTATCACAAAATCGAGCTAATTCATGTTTATTTTACATCTGATTTTATTTTTTATGTACACAAGCCTCCCCTGAAATTTGTCTGCGTCCCCAAGATGGGAACCTTTGCACTAAAACAGTGGTTTCTAACTTGCTGCATGCGGACTAATCGCGGATATCGAAGCTTATCCGTATGCTACCGTGCTAAACACAAAAGTCGTACCTACTTTTTAACAATATTGAGTTTTCGACACCAGGTGGCTCTTTGTGACTTAATGTACCTAAATACCATATCTGTACCTCAGAACCAGACTAACGTAAGTCCATTTTCGTCATTTTTCGGTAGAGGGGGAAAAACGATTGTCGAATACATCGCTTTTCCCCTCTACTGAAAAATTACGAAAATGGACTTACGTTAGTCTGATTCTGAAGTACAGATATAATACGTTCATTTGAAAACGGGAACTATTTTTTTTTTAATCTGAAAAAGTGTCATCTGAATCAAATACATGGTAGCGCAAAACTTTAAAGAGTAATACCTCAGTTTGAGCTCGACTGCAGATACCACTTTTGCGCTTAGCACGGCAGTGTGACCCGTTGTGTTGTTCAATGTTACAAATCGAAAAGCACGAGAAATCACACGAGAAATCACAGTGACGTCAATTTCTAAATATTTGGAGTCAAATATTTAGAAATTGATTTCTGAAAAACATGCATTTAATAAAATAAGCATCATCACCAAGTAATAGTATTAACACTCATTGGTTAGTAATTTTCTTTCCTGATTGTTATTTTCTCATGTGATTTTGAAACTAGTGATATATTTTGAAATTTTATACGTTTTCTAGCCCGTGAGACATTAGTTTTAATAAGAGGTGGATGCCGTAGGGAGGAAAAAGTTTGAGCAATACTGCTTTAAAATATACCAAGCTAACGTTTATCTTGAGCATCTGTGTGTTATGTTTTTTTCTGTTTTTAAACTTGACTGAGAAGAGGGATAAAAAAATAAGTCTGACTAACTGGCATAGTATAATTTACTCGTCCTTGCTGAAGCCCTATTTCCTTTTGAATATCTGACCTTGGATTTTAGATTTCACAAATGATGCCTATTTCTGAGAAATGTTGTTCTTTTAGTGGAGGCAAGTAGCCAAAGGTGGAGATAGCGTTTCCGATGCTGAATATTTTTGAGTTGAAATGTTTTTTCCCTCCTTCTCTTTGTTTGTGTATGAGAAAAAAATGCTCTTGACGTTTCGCAGACTGGGAAGATTGATTGCTTTGCTTAAAATTAGAGGTTTGGAGCTTTTTGCTAATACTGGAGTTGGTAAGTAATGAGATGTACTTTGAGGGCTCATTAGTGGTCGTAGTTATACTAAATGAACCAACAAGTTGGTGCTTATGATTGTTCGAATCGCGAAACAGGTGTGGTTAGAGAGCCATTTGTTATCTTTAAATATCTGATTATTTCTTTATAGATTTGCTTTCCTAATGTGTCAACAAAGTGGGCATATATTTTGCTTTGATGTTTCAATTGATTCAATAAAAATTGTCTAATACATTTTTTTTGACGAAGTTATACGTAAAGAAGTTCAATAAAAAAATTTTCTGTGCTTTTTCTTGCCCTACAAATTATTATAAATGAAAACAATGCCGAAAACTCGCACTTTTTTTCAATGCAGAATTTCAAATCAACTTACATTGTTACAATCGGAAAATCATTCAAAACTCGTCGCGCAAATAATGCTATAGAAGTAATATACGCCATGAAGAGTTAATATTTTACTTATTTTGAAACTATTATTTTGTAAACTTAAACATGACATTGTTTTACTATTATTTTTTAAAAGATACATTTTTTATAATTTTGAATTTAAAAATTAATTTTTGATGATTTTTAAAAAATACGCATTGTTTAAACTTTTGCTCACATAGTATTGCAGGATTGTAAATGCATTCTTCGTGAGATAGATAGCACTTTACGAGACCTCGATAGCACACAAACTTTCTCTTGGGATGCATGCAGTGAAACAGTAATTTTTTGAAAATAAAATAATAATTATTGAAGTAAGTATGGATTTTTTTTTTTTTTTTGAAAACATTTTGAATGCGATTTTAACTTCTCTATGGATTTCAGAAAACATTTCTTTATTTTAATGGAACGTTATATTGTTTTGTCTGTTTTTGGAGCGGTATTTTCGCCTGTATCCTACATTTCTTGAAGTACTGTATAATTGGAGTACAAGTAAAATCAGTTGTGTTATTTTTATTAAATCTTTGAAAGGTTCATACCTGAAAATTGATTTTGAGATATGATTTAAATTTTTCAAAATGGAAAGCAAGTTAATTATCTTTTTAATTTCTCGCGCAAAATGAACCGACATTAATGTTATACGACTACTGTTTTGAACTTTTCACGAATTGATTAGTGAAACAAGCATGACTTTTAACAGGGGCACATGTAAACAATTTTTAAGACAACACTTAAATTTTTGAGTACCACAAAGTAAATATAATTTTTTTTAAATTCTCTGTTCAATCATGAGGACATTTTTGCTCTAAAAAATTAATAATAATTTTTGAAAGATAAATAAGTGAAAAAAATTTTGTTTGCATGTGCTCTCTTTCCCCAATATGCAGCTGTATCTTTTTCGTGGAATTAATTCTTATGACAAAAAAAAAAAAAAAAACTCGAATACCGTTGTGTCCTAAAGAAGGGAAGGGTTCATGTCCCATGTTGCCCTATATTTTATGGGTTTCAGGAAAAACTAGCAGACTGCCCTTGAAGAAGATGAAACTTGGAAGTTCCAAAATTGACTTATTGTTACTTGAAAAGGAAACATGGTCGGACAGCTATGCAATGATATACTTTCATATCAACTCCTTGGAAGTGTAATTTCCCGGGAAAAATTGTTGAGCAGTCATTCAAATCAAGCATATGTGTGGCGACTGTAGAAAGTGATGAGCCATTTTCTACCTATTACGATAAGTACTCCTGCGTCCTTGGCACTGTAACCTTAATAACATATTTTCAGGAGGTCACCAGCGTAAAAGGAATCACAGAAGTTTAAACCGGTGAAGTGCACATTCAAATATTTAGGACGAATCTCTGGAACGAAATGGAAATCCTCACTTGTGGAACGGTTATTAAATTGGAATAGATGCATCAATCTGAGGAAAAAATATGCGGGCGAATAATGGAATTGGGAGCATGCACTGGTAAAAATGCGGTTGTAGTGATTGGGTTTGACTGAACTGTTTACTTGGGTGAAAACTGGAATTAGTAGTTCAAGAAAATCGGAGTTTCACTTGTGAGATGTAATTCGAGGAAGTTGTGATCTGGTTGTGATCATTTCGTTTGTAGAGGTGAATCCCTCTGAAAAAGTGCTAAAACATAAATGCTGAATCCAACATATTAGTAATTTATTTAAACGCTATTGAATCAGTTTCATTTAAAAAAAATGGATAGGAGAACCTGCAGTAGATCATGATCTTGCAGTTGCGGTTGTTTCAGAAAAATTTGAAAATGGTACTGTAAGTTTCATTTCAATGCTTTAATTTCTTTTTTTGGACCTTTGTGATGTTTTTTTTTCTTTTTTAAAACTTCGGAAATTTATATATTTATAAACTTAATTGTATTAATTATAAGATAAATATGCTGCACCGCTACACAGAGCAAGCTATGTAATTGCTGAATTGAATACATGTTTCTTATTTGTGAAAGCCGAGACGACATTATTGGTACTATCTTTTTTATCTCTTTCAGAGAAGAATAATTTTTGTAATATTTATGAAGGGAGGGGGGCCCGGAGACCAAATTGACAAGGGGCCTGCCGCGGTTCTCAGAAGCCCTGTCCTTAAAATAAGGAGAACTTTAGCTGTTGGAGAAAATCTACATTCAATTAAAGGTCAGTGACTGTTCCTTGAATGTTAGGTGATAACAAAAATTCCTTTACATCAGCAATCTATCCAGACGTTGTGAATTGTTATTATTACAGATCTTTGCTGCACGTAACGATTCAATACATTCATACGATTCTTTCAATTCATAATTCCATTTTAAATCGTTTTTAACGAAAAACAGTACTTTTCTCTGCTGTTTACCTTTTTCTCTCAGTTCCAGGAAGTCTTTACTCCGCTAGACGTCCTTGCAATTAAAACTACTTAAAATCTCCTGCGTTATGTCTGCTGAATTTTAAACAGACGAATTGAACAGTGGAATCATTCAAAACCAGATAGGTTTTCTCAACCCTGACGACCTTGGACATAGAAAAACTAATTTTGTTTTCTCCACTGTTGATGCATCGCTGCTTTTTTATCATCTTGTAGACAGATTCACAGACCTCTGTGGCTTACCACCAACAAAGGCATTTGGAGACGTAATCTAAGTAACAGGTCGGCTTTTTCTTTGATTTCCAAGGCTGTAGTTCTGAAATTAGATAAATAAATGCGAAGTCAACATTTGGGGCTCCTTTTGCTGATTTCACATAAATTACAAGGAAAGCAGTAAATGTCGTTTTAATTTTTTAGATAAAATTGCTCGTATCGAAGCAATTGCGGAAATTTTGAAACTTTTTAGCACAATTGTATGTTATCAACGCTGCTTACATCTTAGATTTAAAATTTGATTTCGAAAGTTTAGTTTATTTTAATAAAACATACAGGAATGAAGCTAGTTATTGACTGCATTGAATGACGATTATACGAGATTGTAAATTTTCTGTGCATGCAGAGCATCATAAGATGGCAATTTTGCGCACATAAAATCCTTTTTTTAGAAACATATGATCTAAATCAGTGGTAGTAGCTCTGCCGAGAACTAAGGCAGGCCTTTTGTCTGTCTTGTCTTCGGCCCCTCCTCCTCCATGAAACTCCTTGTACCCTCTCCAATTTCGAGTCGAGGCCCCGTAAGGGTCGGGCCCCTAGTTTTCGATTAGGCTGATATGGCTGATCAGAGGTTCCCAACCTTTTTGAGCCCATCTCCCCCTCTAGAGGCTGACTGACACCTATTCCCCTCCCCCCCCCCTCTTTCTTCTTGGGAAAAAACCAAAAACAAGTTGACACTAGTGGATATCGATGATATCAAAAATATAAATGCTTGATGTTGATTTGAAGTTAAGTGTGTATAATAAGGCAATTTTATTCAATTACTATTTGAACTGATTTTTTTCTATTGGCAAGGCAGGTTACAATTATTAAAAAAAAAAAAAAAAAAACAATTGTGGAACAACTGAACAAGTAACAAAAGTAATATGAAAAAATAAATACATGTATTTTTTAACTGCTTTTTTTCTTTTCTGTTCCGTAAAAAGTTTTCGTAAAAAAATTAACTAATAGGTATTTTCAGGGAAATACTCAACTAAGATTGTTGATGTACTTTTTGAATGTACTGCTCATTTTTTATGAAATTATTTTATTTCTCTACTAATAATAAAGCTGAAGGTGGGTCTGTCTTTCCTTCTTCCTGTCTGTTACGCGCGTAGCGCCAAAACCGTTCGGTCGATTTTCATGACACTTGGCACAAAATTAGTTTTGTAGCATGTAGTTTTGCACCTCGAAGCGATTTTTCAAAAATTCCATTTCGCTCTTTTTCTATTCGAATTCTTAGCGGAAATTCGATAAAATAGGGAAGAAATATTTCATACACTTTTTCAAGTCTTATGTCATTCAAAAGCTTGAAATTTTCTGCACAAAATGAAGTTTTTTCGAAGTTTCTACGATCATCAGGAGAGCTGTAACAATTGTTTTTAGAATCCCGGAATTCAAGGCTTAACTTCAGTAAAGCAAGCCAAACGATTCTAAAATAGTTAAGCTCGAGAATAAAATTTATTTAAAAATAGAGATGAAATGAATTATTTTATCCACGGAAATCAACTTTTCATGTTGTTACCATGGTTACGTGTTCATACTTATTTTTGTTTCGTTCTTTTTCCAGCGTTGCCAGACGTAGTATTTTTGATACTACGGTAGTATTTTTTCGGCCCAAATAAGGAGCGTAGTATTTTTCTGGCAACCCTGTTTCCAATATACTAATGACTTAATTAAAAGATTTGGCGGATTTTTTTTTTCATTTTCATAGATTTCCCATTTCAGCAATATTGATTTTGGCAACGTTTGGAAACAGTGGTAGGCGCGTCTATCGCCCATTTAGCGCGAAAGGGGTACCCAAAGCACAAAGATTAACCAAATATCGTATAAATTGCGACATTGCATCGTTCTTTTTAAAGTGTTTCATTTCGGCAAATGTATTGTTTTGTTTTTAAAGCTTGGAAAGGAAACTTTCTTCTTCTTACAAATTTTGGTAAGATTTCTGTTGGTTTCTGTGAGCAACAAAATTGTTCTTATTTTCTCTTTTGGCTTATTTTTGTGCATCTCCCCTTGGGGGTGCATTCGAATGTCCCAAGGGGGTATTTTACCCCTTTTATGGAGTAAATCAATCAGTGTTAATTTCAATGCAGACACAAGTGATATGAATTGGCGCGACCACTTGTCGATATATCGCCAAGCCTTCGGTCGCCAAGTATTTGTCGCCAATTTGGCGATTTTTTTTTTAAATTTTTTTTTTTGCGGGTGGGGGTTTAATTTGGCGCTATTGGCGATATTTTGCGAAAAATCCACTGAATGATGTTAAAATCGGCGTAATTTAGGAGATTAATCATTGTAAAACATTTTTTTGCATTGTTTCCTGGCAAACTAGGGATATAAATGTTTGAATTGTTATCTTGATCACTCCAAGCACTATTTTAGCACTTAAGTCATCTACTGAGAAATTTACACGTAAAAGGAAGTAGTGTGGGGTCCATACCAGATTTTTATATCATATACTTTGAAGGAATTATAGTTGAATTGTAACTAAAATAGAGCATTTTTTCTGCTTTTTCAATTATTTTACAAATGAACTTTTAATTTTATACCACGAGCAAAGCCGTGCGGGTACCGCTAGTTTTAAATAAGAAGGTTAGAGAGTTAAAAGTACCGACACTAACAATTAGAAAAAAAAGAAAAAAAAATTTGAACATTTGGAAATTCAATAAACTTAGCGGTGAATGATGAAAACCTTCATGTTTCAACAGAGGTCTGAGGAGTAAACTCCTAAATTTAATTTGTTTCCTTTTTAAGTAATGATTCCTTGTCTGAATCATAAACAATCGATTTCGTGTACGTTTTCCATTTAGATATTCGCGAGCTTTCGATTATTATTATTTTCTTTTTTAAATATTCATCGCCCCGTGTCACCCTCGAGAATTTATGGCCCCCTTGAGAAGCCAAATCCTCCACGGGTTTGAAAATATTGCCTAAAATTTATCCACATACAGGGCCAACAAGAGGCCGTGTCAGTCGAGTCGGCTTGGATTCGGAGCCGTAAAATTTTTTATGGGGGGAAGGGAGGAGAGGAGACAAAACTGATTAGGGCCCGCCGTGGCTCTTGACGGCACTTTTCACATAACAATCGAATTGCCATGTTTGCTCACCATGCAGCCAGATGTCTGAAAATTTAACTTTAATTGTATCTCAAAATACATTTTAAGCACTCCATTTCTTCAAACTGTAGTAATGTTTACTTCTTTCTTTAAAAGTTGTGACCTTTTCTTTTACTCTTTTAACTTGGCATGGAAACCAGAAATTGGCATTGACTACTTAAACAGAATGCAAAGGCGCCGACAGTTTCAAGGGCAGACAAGAATAAATAATAACAAAAAAGAATGACACTGGAGACTGCATCAAATTTTTCAAAAAGAAACACTAGAGGAGGACTTTTAAATGTAATCTATAAATCTTAGGACGACTTCTAGAACGCAGAGAGATGGTCTTAATAACGGGTGGTATTAATTTACCGACATAATAATTGTAAGGTAGAAATAATTGCGGTCTTGAGTTTGATCGATGAGTGAGAGTGGTGAGGATGCATGGAATTATTTATTTCCTTTCCTATGTATTTATAAGCAAAAATCATCATTTATTAAATATCTTTCTTTTAAAATAAAGTTCATTTCGTCTCAACTGACAGTTAAAAGTCAAACTAGTATCCCTGTGGTGATAATTTGTTTTGATTTTTTACTCTTGGAAGGAGACATTGAAGAGTATTATGTAACCGCTTATATATTTAGAAAAAAAAACACATTTTACATATTTTTTATAGTTCGTGTTGCAGAAAATAATAACAGCGATGAACACTTTAAAAAGAATCGATGAAGAATTTTTTTTGATGCATTTCTTGGCAGGATTGCATAACGTTTAAGTAACTATTCTTTTTTTTACTAGTCCACAATTTGCTGAGGGGCGCCAAGATGGGAGGTTAGAGTGGTCAGTGACCTAACATCAGGATGCAAAGGAATTATTTATTTCTTTCCCTATATATTTACAGGCAAGAATACTCATTTATTAAATATCTTTCATTTAAAATTGACTCATTTCATGTCAACTGGCATTTAAAGGTCAGTCTATGCCATGATGAGATCAGCCATGTCTGACTAGGGTGATATCCGCCCCCCCCCCCCCCAAAAAAAGAGGACGTTGATATTACGTAACTGATTGTATATTTAGAAAAAAAAAAACTTATTTTGCATAATTTTTTTAAAGCTTGTGCTTATTGCAGGAAATAATAATAGCACTGACTACTTAGAAAAAGATAATTAATGAAAGCTTTTTTTTTATAGAATTATTGGCAGGATTGCATAACATTTAAGTTATCTGTGCTCTTTTGACTGTCCACAATTAGTTAGGGCGTTCCTGATGGAAGATTACTGTGGTCAGTGACCTACCATCGGAATGCCAAGGAATTATTATGAATACCCAATTATTAAACATCTTTCCTATAAAACAAAATTCATTTCGTCAAAACTGGCATTCAAAAGTAAATTCAGTATCCCTATAGTGACAATTATATTTCTTTCCCCTCAAAAGTTTCGTAAGTGCTTGTGTGCTAAGAAAAAAAGATTTTGCTTATCTTTTTTTATAGTTTCTGCTTATTTCAGCAAGTAATAACAGCTATGAATACTTAAAAAAGAAGACTTGATAAGACGTTATATTTCTTTTACGTTTAGGGCTGAGATTTCTTTTAATCGAATTCTAGAAAGGGTTGCATAAGATTTAAGTTATCTTGGCTTTCTGCTTATTCCACAATTTACTCAGAGGTGCCCTTCTGGTTAAAGTGGTCAGTGACCTCCCAAAAAAGTCTCTTTCAACAAATCTGACTATTTTGCGAATTAGGGGACAGAAGGGTAATGATAATACATTTTTTTCTGCTTCCCAACGTCTCTTCTTGTTAAATGCACACATTTGAGTATACTCGTGTATTATCATTTGGTGAAGTTAGGAGTTTCCTTCGGTATATATAGAGAACTATGCCTTCCAAAAGAAATTCAACTTCGTGATGCCCCGAAATCACTATGATTTTAGTTTTGATAGAAATGATTTTGGATTATTGAGATGTGAACAGCACGTTTCATTTTGAATTTATATATTTATTGTAAATGCGTTTGTTAGCGAATTATTTATTTAAAAATATATATGAAAAATAAACGACTTAATTTTACTATTTGAGACATTGTTCATTTCAGACCGAATTGAGTTGTTTCAATGAACTTTCGTAGGCAGAGTTTGGCTCGTGAAATATGGGTTTATAACCCGCTTATTAGCACGCTGAAGGTGGATAGAGGGGAAGACGTTAGGCAGAATAGGCACTGCAAGATTTTTTTTTTTTTTTTAACCGACGAAAAAACGGAGGAGGTTCTCTGGTCGACCGGTATATTTTTTTTTTATGTATGACCACGCATAACTTTTTACTGAATAGGCCGATTTTGAAAAATTTTTTTTTGTTGGAAAGGGTACACCTCCTTGGTGGTCCCATGGTCCTATGATGCGGGGTTTGAGAACGGAATCCTGAAGAAATTGGGGGAAATCTTTAGAATTCCGTTCATGCGCACCCTCTTTGCGCATGAATTGAATTTCAAATTTCACGCGCACACTCTTGCGATTTGATGTTTATTAGGTTACAGTAGCTCACCGATAGAGTAGCGGGCTCTCATTCGCAAGAGCTTGAATTCGATCCTCGACGGAGTCGGTGGATTTTCAAACAGCAGAAAAAAAAATGCACTGCCTACGTCAAACGATTATGCGGCATGCAAATCGCAGTTTTACTGATCGAATATATTTAGTCCTGAGTACCCCAATTTTTAAAAAAAATATATTTCCAGGCTCCCATCACCTAAACTTTTAAATCTTAAAATTAGTGATGCACCAATGAATCGGCGGTAAATGGTTACTTTGCGGATTAACCTGTAGGCCAGTTTTAGCCTCATAATCGGGTGAAAAACTAGTAATTTAAAAATGTTTTAATTAAATCAGCATAGAAATAAATCCTAAAAAGAAAAAAAAAATGTTTTTAGTGGCAATCGCTTAAAATTTCAGACGCTTTAATAAAGTGAGATGAAGCGTCACGATGGCAACATGACACTATTCCGGGTATACATTTACACTGAAAAGAATGAAATAAAAATAAAATTTTATAAAAAAAAAAGTAAAACCGACTTCAAAAACGCAGCTAAAAAATGCTCTAAAAAGTAAAAAATAAATTTATTCTTTGAACACCATAAAACCGACTTCAAAAACGCAGCTGAAAATTGCTCTAAAAAGTAAAAAATAAATTTATTCTTTGAACACCATCGATACTACTTTTAAACATGAGTTTTGAAGTCGGTGTCGAAACAGTTAATAAAATCATTCTTACCCATTGATTGTACCATTTGATTGATTTTTCCCTTCAAAAAACACTTGAAATTGAGAATGAAACATTTTTTTTTTGTTTTTGTTATGAAACACGTAACCGAAGAATGGGTACGAATGATTTTATTAACTGTTTCGACACCGACTTCAAAACTCAGGTTTAAAAGTAGTATCGATGGTGTTCAAAGAATAAATTTATTTTTTACTTTTTAGAGCAATTTTCAGCTGCGTTTTCGAAGTCGGTTTTACGTTTTTTAATAAAATTTATTTTTATTTTAACTTTAAACATATGGACAGGAATTTTGCTATCATCAGTAGACTGAAATATCAAAAATATTATGGAAATTCTACAGGCCGACATCAAGACTCACGGCTACATATGACACGGCTCTTATAGACCGGACAAAAAAAAATAAAAAGGGACAGTGTTTTTGCAACATTAAATATATATATATATATATATATATATATATATATATATATATATATATATATATATATATATATATATATATATATATATATATATATATATATATATATATATATATATATATATATATATATACATTATATATATTTGGCAAAGTTAATTTTGAGAAATCGTGGACAGAGGGTAAAAGGTATTATTTTCATATTGATTGATGATGAAGTGTGTTTAACTCAACACACAGATTTAAATTTTGATTAAACCATTTTAAAATTGAACATCTGAGCAAAATCTTACGTTATGTGCATGCACGATGTCGTTTAGCATTTTTTGACAACATCGCAGGCATACCTTATTTAATACAGCTGAACCTTTGAAATACGCAAATGTTAAAGTATGCCCAAGCGTTTTATTAGCTTTGTGGACAAGCTGGCACTATGCTAAATTTGCAAATTTTAAACTTAAGAAGTGACTGTGTACTATTGAAGTGACCGTGGACAAAACATGCATGCCTCTGGAGTTGTCCTCGTTTGTGAAGTCATTAATCATGCTGTCTTATCCCAGCTAAAGAAGAGGCTGTAGTTTCTACTGGAAGCGTTCCAGTGTTGAGATAGGAACAGTCTGTTGTTTTGTCTTGCTGAAGTTCAAGGTGCTGCCACTAAGGACCAGACGGAAGCTAAAAGCGCTGTCAGAACCCACGCTCCACGTCGGATAGTTTTATTTCACCCAATTCTAAGGTGTCTGCTTCTCAAGATGCTATTGTACTTTTGGGGGACGTGTCTGCTCCTTTGTTTGTTTGTTTCTGTCGGAGCTGCTAATTGGTTCCTCATCATTTACAGACCTAGTGCATTCCCGTTAGCTGGCGTCCATTCTTTCATGTAGCACTACCATCGGAGGATAGTCATTAGAATTTTGACTGCTACTTTCTCACCAGATAAAAAGATCTTGGTCTCTCATGATGCAAAAATTCACTATAGTTGGGGCAAACCTAACCTGGCATTGTTGTGAAGATGTGAAGGATCCCAGTCATTGTATTATGATGCTGCCAGCTTAGTTTCTCCCTACTCTGTCAGTTAATTTTGACAAGAGTATCCAAGGAAAAATGAAGGGACCTTTTACATGTCGCATACTTATCAAATCCCATTTGGAAATGTAAAACTGTTGTCATGGGAAGAAACTGTTATCTTTTGTGTGTGCAATACCTTTTTGTGACATGCAGCAGGTTGAGCAGCAGTAGGGTCCTTTCTCGAAGATACAGTGATGGAATCTGTCGAGGATGCTTCAATAGCGACCAAAGCCCGGCGATCAAGCTAAAGCTCTCATCCTTGTGGCCCATTAAAGCTTTTTCAAGGGCATATCATTATTGTGTAAGATTTTAGTGAAAAGCATAAATAATCTTTTGTTCCCAAAACTTTTTTGTTTCCATTTCGTACATTTTTCGGAGACTCCGTATAGTTTGATATGAATCTTCAATCAAGAATCAGCAAAAGTCATGACACCTCTCTGATAGCACAGGGCAGTTTTTATTCTTCGTTTGTTGTACGTTCTGGTGCGCTTTCGTATTCTTACTTTTCCAGCATTTAACTCACAGTATGCTGAGTCATTTAAATATTGTTGATTGATTCAAATATAGAATGCTGGAGTGTTCTGAAATGTGATACAAAATTGAATGTGTCATTTGATTTATTTACAAAAGTTCCTTTTTTCCTTGCATTTTACATTTCTTCAATTAAGTTCCATTACATTTATTTTTTGTCCTTTCTTTCTATATATTTTTTTCTTTTTCATTATAAATTTTTATCATTTTTTTTCAAATAAAATTAATATTTTAATCAATGAAAAGATGCTTATATCATGAAGGTGAAAGGATGCCTGTTGTCATAAAATTGGTTTTCTTCTAGACGAAATCAGTTATTTCTAGTTCCATAAATTATTTTCTATAGTTATTATAGTCTAGGTTTCTTGTAATGGAAAATATGTCATTACGTTTCTTAATCAAATATGAATTTAAATTCATATTAACAATTCCATCAACATAAATTCGTAAAGTTGTCACATGATTAGTAAAGTGATGCTTTTTTTCCACTTCTCTGTGTCATAATTTCTACTTTTCTTACCATATTTACTGTCATTTGACAACATTTGTGTTATTTTCATGAATTTAACAACAAATCAAAAAATACTAAACCTCTTGCAGTGCTGCCATCTATCGAAGAATAATACACAATTGTATATTCGATATGTGTGAATGTCTGTGATTGATTTCTTGCAAAATTACTTGCATTGTTATCCCAGGAATGCCTTCAGAGAGGAGGGGGGGGGGAGAGTGGTGTCATGGTGCTGGGTTCACCATTACAGTTTTTGGAAAGGTGTTTTTATGAATCTTTTTCTCTTTGAGGGATCTCGTTCTTGGGATGTGCACCGTAGCAGATCGCTCTATCCCTGGGTTCCTCAATTTCAAAGTTTTTAAGAGTGCATGTATGTATGTGTGTGTGGGGGGGGGGCGCTTGAAAGGGTATTCAAAGTTTTTTTTGAAAGAAAAAAACATCAAAATTCATGCTAAGATGCATAACTACATTAAGTTTTTTAATTCCGGGGCGGGGGAGGGCACTTGATCCTCTTTTAATTGCCAAAGTGACAAGATTGGTCAGATTCCTTATGCCTTCAAAAAAATTCCGTTCAATTCCACGGAGAAGATACAACTTTCGTTTCAAGATGAATTTTAATATACCGGCAAGTCTTTCATAATCAAAGTCGTAGATTCAGACATTTTACGTGCATCTTATAAACGAGAAAGCCATGTCAGTCACTAAGATTTTCCGCACATTTTACAGACATTTTCAGCAGGTAAGCCATTTTAGAATTCCTTGAAGGTATTCATAGACTCATCAGCTCCTACCTTCTACGGATATTCTGTACGCATTTACAACTAACTTCCTAAGTCATTCCTTAAGGGGCTAATACTTACTTTACGGTTAATGAACGCATATCTGTTCCATATTCTGAAGTTTATGGGTCATATAACCAATGGATTACGGGCTATAACCAATAGATATTAAATATATCTATTGCATGGTCGCCGGTTTCTTTGAATTAATGCTGAGAATACAATTTCGCAGAAAGGAGTTACTTGCAATGTGAATGGGGACATTACTAGCGAATAGTAAGAAAAGTTAGTGTTTTACCATTCCACCATGCTTATTCGCAGGGCCCAAACTTAAATATTCTGTTGGATTAAAACTCTCAATTTACTGAATGGATTTCCAAATTTTATACAAAATGATAGCATAATACACATAAAAAATAACAATACTGTCACCAAATTGTAGAATTATCAGACAAAATTAGTCGAACAAGGAAATGATTTCTTACCTCCTATCTAAAAGATACCTACTGCTGAAAGAGAAGCTAAGCGGCCTTTAGTTTAAATATTTGGTATAATCTGCAAAACACCAGAAAAGCTACATTTTTGCCTAGTTTTCTTAAATATCCATTCAACACTTAAGATTTATTACTTGGAATGTGCCAGAAGAAAAAAAGAAAGATGGGATTTTCTTCTTAAACTAAACGTTAAAGTCTGTGTAGGCAAAGAAATCTGCTTGTTCTGCCTTGTTTTAGTAGAAGGACCAACTTCTGTGAACTTCTTGGCAGTAGTCCTTTGAAAGCAAGTTGAAGTAAAACGTATGAAATAATTATGTTCTTACTTATACTCTTATACTCTTCTTTTGTAAAAATAAAAAAATAAAAATAAAAAACTTACATATTATGCGTTTTTGTTAATTACCCTCCCAATTACTAGTTTATGTACTTTAAAGCTAGTACAAATGTTTTTACTCTATTTGTAAGACCCACAGCCATGGCTACCCTGAGCTAAATTTTGGGGACATTTGCAATTTAACGAAAGAATCTCCGAATTTTACCGATTGCTAAAGTATGAGCATAGCATCATTATAATATCTTTGCAAAAGAAAAAAAATGCGATTTTGCTCTGCTGTCTCCAAATTTGCCGAATGTTCAGACAAAATGTGCCCCTAAAATTAAAATTTTAGTCGTGTTGACTTCCTGTGACCTCTCGTTGGGGAGATCTTGCCCACTACTGTTTTCACTTACACATGCATCAAAACCAAAAGTACAGTCCTTTTACTACTACGATGATTGTAACTGGAACTACCAGTCGCCAAGCTAGTGGAACAAGCATTTTAACAACTTCCCACTATGCGTTTACTACCGCGTAGCTGGTTAACGGCAAATGCGGCAATTTAAACGGCTAGACAGTTTTATTAGTCGCTTGCCTTCCCCTATTATTTTATCCTTCAGGTTCCCGCTGATCACGAGACCTTGGGAAAGTCTACTTTATTTGCCCTTTCCAGAAAACAAACATTCACTTCGTTCCTGTGCATAGTTAATAGGCGTTCCAGAAGTTTTCTTGTTCGTAAATTTACAGTGATTGACAGCTTAGCGAGAGTAAAAAGGGAAGTTGAGGCAGAAAGGAAACTTTGTATATATTTCCTACATTTTTATGACTTTTGTTTTTGATTCTTTTGTTGTCTGTGTCTCGTTTGAAACTAATTGTGATCCAATCAGATAGTGGAAATTCATGGAAGGTTAAAAAAAGATCTGAAGGCTCTTTGTTACGTGTTGGCATAACTATTATCTCCAAATGTTTTAACCACAGTGAGTAAATCGGTTTAAAAAGTGTTCAAAGGCCAGTTCTCTAATATGTATCATTTTGTCCAGTGTCCTGGATTTTTCGGAACCACATACGAGTATTAGTTGCGATTTTGGAGACAGACATAGTATGTAATTTCTTTTGTTGGTAAAAATAATAATGCTTCTTTTTGACTTCTCACCAGAATTCGACCTAGTCTAATATTTCCTCAAAGTTTTCTATTGACAGACCATCCACTTTTCAAAGAGAAACGTAGCTTATCCTTTTTAAAAACGGCTTATCAGATGGATGTCTTGTATTTTCTTCTTCCTGTGATTCTTTCTCTTCTTTTCGTACCAGTCACAGCTTTTCTTATGGAGGGATTTGAAAAACTGAAGAGGATAGTCCAGGAGCAGTTCTTTTTTTTTTTTTTTTTTGTTCTAGGCACATCTTTTCTGGCTTGTCGTTAAAAGCTAAAGCTGAACAGAAATGTCGAAGACCATCGAAGAGATCGGTCAGATATTTTCTTCAGTTGCGCTGAAGCAGATTGGGAAAACTGACTATCAACTCATCATTCACTGATGTGTCTGCTTTTGGCGAGTTGAAACATTCAATCTGGAAATTCATTTCTGAATCCTAACTTTAAGTATGAATAAAGTGGATTTCTGCCATGTTTTGGCAAACATTCTCGTGTACTGACGAAAAAAACTGCGTCATTTCAAGAATAAATTAATTTCAGAAAAAAGGATGCAGATTATTTATTTTGAAATATGTGTCATTATTTTTAAGAAAGAAAGTTTAATGAATCCCATATTCTGTGATTTTTTTAAATGCATGTCCTTCTGATTAAGGACTCACTTTAGGGAAAAAAAAATTCAATTCTACTACACTACACAATGAAAAACCCTTGAAGCTACCCTGTTCTATTTAACTTTTCCCTATTACAAAAACTGATATGGATTCTTCTAAAGTTTTTGCTATATCGACGTATGATGTCAATATAAATTAAAAATTATACATCAAAATGTTTTTCATTGCAAAAAAGAAGAAAAAAAGAAACGTTTTGAAATTCTCAAGGATTTTTGTCAATTTATCGATAGAAATGGCGGCAGAAGCATGTGATGAAGCACAGAAAGCATATGATAAAATATTTCATATTGTTTTAAAATTTCGAGTCTTAGTGCATTTTATATTCAAGAGTCCAAATAAATTTTATTTCTAATCACAAAACTGTATGTACGTCAAAAAAAAACCTGTTTGTTAAAAACTCTGAAATTTCAATAGTATTTCCGTGTAAATGTTACATAATGCTGACAGAAGCAGCTGGTGCCAGACTTCAGTTTAAAACAACGTACAAAGAAAAAAGAAAAGAAAAGGAGCCACATTGCAATTTTAAAACGTTTAAACAATAGAGAGAAGTGGTGAAAGTGTGATGCAATTCATGTTTATTGAAGAAATTTGGTGAGAAAAACCATGCTGCAATCAGAAATGCTTTGAGGTTACTAAAACTATCTCATTTTAAAAAGAAAAGGAAAATCGTGTACTTTCTTACGCGCGTAAGAAGTTATCAGCAAACTTTCTATGAATAATCGCAAATAAGTAGGGAAAATCTTGAGAAAAAAAACAATCATATTTTTGCGGACTATGACACAAATGTAAATATTTCGCACATTTCTCACCATAAATTAATTATTTACTTTAGTAGAAATAACTTTCTTGAAAAGGAATGGAGTAAAATTTCTGCAATTCTGCAAACCGATGCAGAAAAGCTAGTTTTACAGAGAGTTACCGACACAACGAATCTCGACACTAACAAGGCGTTGTATAGATATCTCGCCAATTAAAGCAAACTGATGTGATGATACGAAATTTCACATCTCATTTTTGGTGCCAAACTTGGATGTCGCCAAGTTTACGCCAAATAGTCTAATTTATGAGTTTACTTCCATTTCCATAATGTTTCATTGCTTCCATGTTATGATGAAGTTTTACCTTCATCATCCAAACACGTACAACTCCAAGCAGGAGAGAAAGAAAAAAAAAACACTTGAGAAAACTTACTAGGGATGATGAAACAAGTGTTGCAACACTCGGAACTAGTTGCTGGACTAGCGAGTTACAAAATCAAGTGTAATGACACACACACACACCACTTCTGATACAAAAGGTTTGAATGCGTCAAATCTTACGTATTTTAAACCTATATACAGAGGAGGTTAATTAGTTAGTCTACTCAATCAGGTGCTAGCATTGCGAAAAACCATGTAAGTTAAATCATTTTTGGGAAATTTCATCAATTGGGAAACTTATTTCATCTACTGTTATATGTAAAATATTAACCACTATCTAATCGAGTCTGAAATTATATTTAACTTCATCTAATTTAGTCTAAATTTAAGTTTAAATTTCAAAACCATTTTAAAATATAATCCGTTGCAGTTTTTTTTTTTCATAGCTCAAATATATATTTATAAGCAATTGGGGAATTATGTAGAAAATTTTTTAACAGATTGTAGGATACAAAAGTCAACAAATCGCGGTATAACAGGCCGCGATTAAAAAATAGTAATTATAAACATGAGTAATTAATAAAAGTAACTATTAAAAAGTAACAATTAAAAGTAACTATTTTAATAAAAGTAACTGTTTTTGTACAAAATTTCCTACAAAGACTTCAACTATGTTTAGATCCTTATTTCGCTGCATGAATTTTTGGAAGAGCATAGACTCTACTTTTTTATAATGGAGTTATTTTTTTAAGAGTCCCAGAAACAATATTTTACGATGTTTTGTGGCTAACTTGTAAGATACGTCCGTTAAAAGAGCAAATAATGTCGAACCTCGTTAATTTGACATTTCCGATCCCTGCCCTATAAGGTTGTAGTTTGTTAGCCTTCGGATAAGACGAACTACTGTCTGATTTTCTTAGATAAAACCTTCCGCGTATTTACGCATGCTTCAGGTCTTCACTGATCTTACCAAAATAGGGGTGATAAGTAAGATAACAACAAGGGGAAGAACAATAAAGAGGCATTTTGATCCACGAGCCGTATCAAACCACGTAGAACGATGGAAATTTCAAATACATAGTTTAGCATCACCTCCTTTTTGTGGCATGGTTCCCGAGGGCTAGGCGCGGTTTTCAAGGACGGACAGTACATTTCCGATTCCTGCCCTATAGTATGTAGTTTATTGTTCTGCTGATAAGACGAACCACATTTCCGATCCCTGCCCTACAGTTAGTAGATTATTGTTCTTCGGATAAGGCGAACTACATTTCTGATCTCTTCCATTTTGTTTGTCGTTTATTGTTCTTCGGATAAGACGAACTGACTTTCAACGTTTCTTGGAGTTCGTTTTAACAAGGTTCGTCTCTGTTAAAAAAGTGTTTCTGGAGATCTTAAAAATTTAACTTCATTATATAGAAGTTAAGTCCATGTTCTTTATAAAGTTCTTGCACTAAAACAAGGATGTAACCATATAACTAATCTGACGTCTTTGTTGTCTGTTTGGTGAAAAAAAATGATATGTCTGTATTTCCGTGGAATTGCCCACTAATAGTGTTTTTTCTTTTTTCCCTTTCTTTTTTTTGTTTTGGCGTTAGCCACGAAACTTATCCTCTCAAGCGATTTTCAAAACCGACTTCTGTCGGTTCTTTTATCTTAATTAGCACTTGTACAGCTTCCTCCTAGAAAAACTGCTGATTTCGATCAATCGCATCGTCTTAAATTTACAATGGACCTTTCAAAGTGTCTCACAATGAATGGTAATGCGAAAAAGAAACAAATTTATCATCGTTCTTATTCTCAATGCTAATTACGTGTTGCGGTTTCGAATTTCATCGCTACTGATGCAACTAGGTTTCACAGCAATAAAACTTGTGGGAAAATGAATCTAGAGCAGTGCTATTGATTATGAGTGATGGTACAAACCGGAAATGATTGTTTAAAAAGTTTTTTAATATATTTACTCAAATCGATGATATTAAAATTTAAACAGCGCAACTGCGTACTCAAAAATATTTCGTGTATTAAATCAGTAAAATGATTTATAAAATGGAAATTCCATAATAAATTTCTGGTTATTGTTATAAAAAACCATTTCATGAGCCTATTTAAATTAGCAAAGCTTTAAATATTTTTTCTCTCTCGGCTCAATGTATTGTTCGTAAATCACGTTTGTAGCTCATGCAAAACTTTATTTCATATCCTTAAAAGTAGTTATTGTTCAGTATTAAAAACGAATTCTTCGAGCATCAAAACACTTTAGCACAATTTCCTTTTCAGAAATTAATTACGTCGTTAAAAACTAGCATTTGGTACACGACACCAAAACCTTTTATTGATATATGCTGGTAGAAAAAAAAACTTAGGTCATTTTTAGGGTTTGTGTTATAAAAGTTTTTTTTTTTTTTTTTTGACGGATGGGGGGTGGGACAAATAGCAACAAAGAACCACAGGAAACTTCTAACCAGTGGACAAATACAAAATGTTCAGTTGTTTGCTCTTTTTTTTTCTAATTGTACAGTACACTCCCGATTATCCGCGGAATTCGGTGGCATGGGTATCGCGGATAACGAAAATCGCGGATAATCCGATAAACAATGACTTTTGCTCAAAAATAATTGCATCCCACCTAAAACGTGATACATAAAAACAGTGACGATAGGTACAGCATAAAAAACTATTTGTATTTGAGGTACTCGAGCATATAAAATCTATTCAGAAGTGGTACTTACGATAACGCCCAGGTAAAATGATTTACTGGATGAAGTACATCGCACTCTTGGGTAAGAAATGTTAGAAATCTGTTAATAGTGCTTGTTAAATTACGGTTCGCTCATCTCATGCTACCACGCTTGCTTAAATTGTTTCAAGGGCGCATCTTGAAATGTTTCAAATAAGGGCGATTGATTTTAGTTTCTATCCTTAACTATGCATCTAGGTTTACGAATGTTGAACCCATATATGTTTTGGACTTCAATTGCGAAACGTATTCCGAGGGGATCCCTAAATCTCACTTCTGCTAGTATTAAATATAGCCTAAAAAGGCCTCTTTTGAACTTCAATGTTGAAAATTTACCAGTGGTGAATCCGTGAAGGAAGTGGCCATCGCCTTCATCCCTTGTATCCGTCCCTGAATTGTTTTAATTATTGCATTAAAGTGCTACTGTTTCCTGACAAAGGAACCACATGAATAGTGCAGCAATAACAATGTTTAAATAGAGAGCAAACGAAGGAGCATATCGGAACATTTAGGCTCAAAAATTATTTTCCCTCGTGCTCCCGTTATCAAGACGTCTCGAAGCCAAAGAAGAAGACGAAGAAAAGCTCAAAGTTTTGAAGACAAAGTTTGAGAGAAATTGAAGGTACCACATGATTTTACCGTCAATATGTGGCAGTACAACCGTGTACAAAGCGTTAATGAAAAGACGTTTACCCTTACTCTCAAAAGGTTTCCAAATATGGTGACTTTTCTTAAAACTTCTACAGATTTTCACATTACCGGGATAAGGGGGGAAATAATTCATGAGTCCTGAAACATTTTTTACAATGCTCATTTATTTTTTACCGTCTTTATTTTTATTTATTGTTGCACAATATCATGGTGTCCTGGTGAGAAGAAAATTAAACCAATCATTACAAAGAAAATGGGTTGGCAGAACCTATAAAATACAAAAGAAATGCATTCCGAAATTTAAAACTGTAAATGGGATCTACTGAATTTAAAACTTCAAAATTCAAATCAAACCTCAAGTTTCAAATTCACTAGATATCCCATAGTAAATTTAACAATATAGAACTATCGATAAAAACTGGTAGCCAAAAATTATCGAAAAATCGATAGTGAGATCCATAGCACGACGCCGACAAATCTTTAATTTGTCCTAAAACCAAAAACCGATAGGAATGAAAATCAATGTCTTCATTTGTTACGAGATATGTTGATACTTAATATGCAGTTTCATAAAGTTGATAATCAGTCACTGCGGTGCGCGGTGTCACAGACGGACTATTAATGACCACGTTGCGCCAGAGACAAATTAAGTTTTTGCCTAACCCGATGACAGACACGACCACACTTTTCATTTAGCATTCCCATGCATTTTAATGAAGTGCAGACACAGTTTAAAATGAAAAGTAGAAAAGCAACCATTCAATGCCACGGAAGTAAGTGAAATAATGGAAGATGTTTGTGAAAATAAATATTGTATCTCTAAACTGTTTTTCTGTCACCAGTGGCGCACCCAGCATTGTTTCCTGGGAGGGGCTAAGGGGCCCTCCTTTGAAAACTTTTCGAGTTTGAAGTCCTAGAGAAAAAAAATTGTTGTCATTTTTAGTTGAATAAAGAAATGGGTTAAGGGATATCTCTCGGCAATTTTCGAAAAATTAAGTCAAAAAACGCATCTCAAGCAGTTTGGTTTTATCATGGGGATTCATCTTCATGCGCCTGGGAGGGGCTTAAGCCCCCTAGCTCCTCCCGTGGGTGCGCCATTGTCTGTCACCACGCGAGATCTTCCTTATTCCTTTATTAAATTGCATGATTTAACGCTCATTTTAAAGCAGCTTATCGTGCCGGTAATGTATTTGTTTTTATTTATAATATTTCAACTGTTAATAAATTTTAAATTCGAAAATAAATATCGTTTAGGAAAAATTATAAAGATACCATAATCCAAGCTCTAAGAATATTTTTACAAATGTCCTGAAAATTTTACATTTTGAGAACAAATGAAAAAAAAATCTTGGGAGGTACATATGTCCCTTTGCACCCCTTCGGGGTAGGTCACTGCCCCAATTTCCAAAAGCAACTCCTCTAGGTTCTGAAATTAACTTTGTTCTGGTGTAATTAAGAAGTCCTACCTTTCAGTGGGGTACCCATCTACCAAGAGCAAGGGCGCCTGTCTCGCAATTACTAGCCCTCCCCCCCTCGAGCGACATCGCCCCCTCTTAAAAATTTCAATGTCCCAGTCTGCGCCATGGCCTTTTCATTGGCGCCCCTGCCTCTCGAAGCAATGGCGCCTTTCTTTCCATATTGCTGTCTGTGGGCTCTAATGTAGCAAAACGTTTTATGATGATACGAGCATTAAAACCACCTAATTCAACTTAAGTAGTTAAATATTCGTTCGGAGGAACATTAACTACTTCAGAAATCCTACTAATTTTGGAAATAAAAGCCACAAAACGTGTTCAAGGACTTATGGTCATAACTATTACGCTGATTTAAAAACCGATTAAATTAAGAACTTGTAATTCCATGCAGCAATCTGCAGAGACCCCCTTCCCTTTCAACAGTATCTAATTACCACGAATCTTCGGAATTGCTTTAAGCAGGAGGTGGTCCACTCCGGGATCTACACAGAAGAGCGAAGAAATAAACAATGGAACAAAACGCTCGGCGAGAGTTTTGATGGCCAACTTGGCGTGAGACAGAAAATCGAATAAAATCACCAAAAGAAGCAGATAGAATAATAAAAGTAAACTGGCGATAATGATGCGTTACATAGGGTACTTTCAAATAAAATACTCGTCGGCCTTGATAGAGTGCGGCTTCCTGCCCAAGGGCTATAAAGTTGCCCAACAAAGGACAAGTGAATCATTAGAAACTATGGGAAGGCGGGACACACTCATAAATATAAATATAGAAATATAAAATGCACGCTAGTTCTGATGACGGAAAGAAGGATTGTTTCTGAGTGAATTCGACCAATTTTAACCCTTTGACTCAAGTTTATTTTTCTCAAGGCCATCATAATTTCTTTTAATCGCGTCGCAAAATTATGGATATTTTATCCTACTTTTCCATTGGCATAAAGTACTTCAAAATTACCATCGCCCTAAAATCTGAAGTGGGACTACTTGTGCATTATGTATGCGCATATGTTTTTTTTTTGAAGAAGAAGAAGAAGAAGGTTGGACGAAATTTTCTTATGTGCATGCTCATGATGCAACTGCCCCGCGAAATGTTAAACGCTTTATTACTGCTTTGTGCTCGAACTCATACTAATAACTACTTATCTCATTATGTACCCTTAAAATATCATGATTTAATTCCAGACATACAGAAAATATTGTTCATGAAGCACAAAACTCAATAATTTTAGCACACACATGTTTTGGGGTCAGAATGGGCCTAAAACACGTGTATATAATAATTTTTGAGCCTCGTTTACATTGTTTTTATTAGTTTATTTTCAGCACAAAGGCAATGTATATTTTTTAAACAAACTTTGTATTTTTGTGAACAGAAATAGTAATTTTCTGAAAGAGTATTTTTTAAACTGATGTAATTTATTATTACCTGAAAGTTTTTCAGGATGCCGATAGAAAAAAAATACATCATGTTTTTGTTTTATGAGTTTAATTATAGGTTTTAGTGTAGCACAGCACGCAACTCTGTCTTATGGCAGGATTCTACCTCGTCAGAGCAATTGCATAACCTGTGCAATGTGCATAGGAAGCGTTCTAGACATCAGTCATTATTCTTTACTGATTATGCAAATAGTTAAGTTTTTAACTGAAAGAACGCTTTCAATAAACTCTTTTTACGGCAGGGACGTCATTTCAAGTTTTTCCGGGGGGGGGGGGGGCAAAGGGTCCAAACACAATGCAATTTCATTGGCAAGCATTAAAAACCACGCCCACGTATATGGAAATATATTGATTTCTCAAAGTCAGGGGGGGGGGGGCAATTGACCCCCCGAAATGTTTACGATGTGTTATTTTTAAGCTTTTTACCGCTTTTATGTTTTGTTAAGGCTTTTAAAAACAAAAAGAATTACAGAGATTTATTTTGCATACAAAATCTTTTGAGTTTCGAAGCCCTGCATATGTTACTGTAGTAAATATTCACAATTGCAGGGTAAGTTAATCTTTATATCACAATATTAATATATTTAAAAAATAATGATAAACTTATTGCCAACAGTTGTTTCTAGTAGGTTATTTTAATTAACAATCGAATAATAATCATAATATTGCAGTAAAAATTCATAATTGCTGTGCAAGTAAAATATTTATGTTTCTGCAGTAGTACATTGAAATAAGACGGAAGAAAAAAAACCTCCGTTGCCAATAATTGTTTGTTGCAGATTTTTCGTTAAACAACCGAATGCTAATTGTCATACTATGGTAAAGATTTACAATTGCAATGTAAATAAAATATTTGAATCACATTAATACTATAATAATAATAATAAAAACAGTATTGCCATTTGCTGTTTCTTACTGTTTAACTGTTTAATAATCGAATGCTAATCGTCTTGCTATTATTAAAAAGTCACAATTTTCAGTGCAAATAGATATAATTTATATAGAGTTAAAGTTTTTTTAAAACTCTTAGTCAGTACCTTTTATTCGTTTAAGAAACTTTTTCTCAAAAGGCAGGTGCAGAGGAAACAGTAAATCTCTAGTTAACATTCCTGGCGTTAAAAGAGCACTTCACAACAAAAACCTTATTATCTTCCATAGTACGCAACACTTAACTTCCTATTCAAGGCATTTTTGTAAGATAATATTGCTAATTTCTAGTCGGATCTTTTTCTTGATTGATGAGATTACCAGTAAGGTCATCTAGCAGCCAGCTCCCCAAGGAGTCAGCTGTTGAAAACATTGTGGGAAGGAGCGCTAAAAAACAAGATTGTTTTGCAAGAGATGGTTTGTTGTCCCTGCCATTAAATTTCTACTCTCCTCTCACTTTCGACTTTTTCAATGTTTTGCCTTGTTTACAACCGGAAGCGTTATTGTTGACTAGCATCGAGAGAGTGGTCGGAAGGTTAGAAGATCGGTGGGAACTTACCACGAGGAAGTTGTTTTCTTTTTTTCGTTATTTAGGGGAAAGTTTTGTGTGTTGGTTTATTACATTATCGATGATACCCAATATCATCGGAGGAGAATCGAAATATCCTGCCTTTAACAAGAAAGTTTGCAGGGTTGGAGGAAAAAAAAAAACTTCTTCACGTTTTTAGCGAAAAAGTGAGGAAATCGTTGAACAGTGGTTAGTGTTTCCCAGCCTGAATTTTATTAGTTCTAAGATGGAAAGGGGAGAGGCGGAGGGGAGAGGGATACCACTCCAATAGAAGAATACGAAGATGAATTAACAAAAAAATGAGTAGCATTTTAGCAAATGTGATCAGGCGAATCCCGATGGGAGGGCACTCTGACTTGCCAAAAAAATTCCTCAATTCAGGAAATTTTGTCCGATGATTCTCAAAATTTGGAGACAATATTGCAAGTTTTTAAATATGTCTAATGAATCTTCGTAAAAGGTGTAGATATGTGTACAGTGGCTGCAGCTTATATGGATCACGTTTATTCTAAACACTTTTTCCATTAAAAAAAGCACCTGATTCAGTAAAGCAGATATTTTAATGCAGCTGGACTGTTCTGTTTTTGACAATTTGATTCATTAAAGCAACTGATTCAATGGGCCATTGGTTCAATTTACCGGCGTCCACCGTATATGCGAAAATTACATCATTCGGTAAAATTCACAGATCCATTTATCTTTTATAATAAAAACCGTCGTCAGCTCAGAATCTTTAGGTTAAGTATGAGATAGTAGGTTCAGAATAAGGAAATATATGTTTTTTGTTTAAAATTTTGATTTTAAACAGTGTTTGGCATTTGATTGATGAAATTTTAAAAAGAACTTAAATGAAGTACAAACTACCAGGAAAATGCTGCAGGTGAAATTCATTCTATTGTACGTTGAGCACTTACAGTATTGATAAACGGGATCTAATGTAGGAAATGGCTATTTGATGAATTTTCTGGGAAGTTCGGGCTTTATTTATGTTTTTTTTAATCATCATTACATTTTTTATTTATTATTATTTAGATTTTTTAAAACCCCATTTTAGCACAAAGCATTTTTAATCATTTTCCACTTAATTTGTATTTTGTTCGCGAAAAATAGAACCCGATGAGTGCTTAAAAAAGACAGAGAACGTATTTTAACTGCTACGTTCGCCTCGCGATGTTATCACATTAGAACAATTGTTTGAAGAAACATAAGGCTGAATTTTTTTTTCCGATTTCATTGGTCATGTGTGAATGGGAAACGTTAATTTATTTATTTTTTTAATGTAGGGTCTTAATAAAGAGTGCATAATTTTAAAAAGCAGATTCTCCCTTTGACCATAGCTGCAGATCCGATTGTTGTGATTAGCTCAGCAGTATACTTTTCTATTTTATTCTATACCACTAATCTGGTACATTTCGCACGGATTCTGCAAGGAACCAGAATTCGTTGAAACTAATTGTACGGATTGGATAATTTGAATTATGTACAAGTGACGTTTTCCATTTTCCATTCAACTGAACTTCGCCAAATGAGTTAAAATTAAATTATAAAACCTTTATATAAATTCTTCAGAACTTCAAAGAAAACTCTTCTTTGAAAAACTTCAAAGTAGGACAAAGTTTTTTCACAAAATATTTTATAAATAAAAAGTTACCACTTTATTATCTAAGAAAAAGCAAGCAGTGTTATTTTTCATACTTTTATAACTTTCTAAATATTATTATTTTTTCTGTGAAAGTAAAACTGCTAGGATGATAAATATATATCCCATTGTGTTTATGTTTACTTAACTTTCCAGAATAAATAACAACACTTTTAATGTATAGCCATGTAGAATTTTTGAGGTTGATCGCGAACTTTATGGCAAAATGAAAGTGAAAGAGAAGCCATAATTTTCGGAACGTAGTCATTACTTGTCAATTTTTAAGAAAAGTGAAAAATATCTACGAAAAAGAAATAATAACTGACTTCAGTAGCAGAACTGGGGACTAGAGCAAACATGGCGAAAATAAAAAACCGTATCAAATCATCTTTGTAGTTATGAGTCTTCCTTTAGGAATGAGGAACTGTATACTAGACATGCACAAATATTGAGGAGGAGCCCAAGAGATGTTTACGAGGTTGTGGTTTTTGCATTTTCAAGGATGTTTTCTTTCTTCTTCTTCATTTATTATTTTTTTATATCATGGTAACACCCAGGTGATGTCGTTTTACAGCTTTCACCAGCTTGCCGCTTGAATGAGGATGCTTTCGCAGGGGGAAAAAATCGTCTGTTTACCGATGCCAGAATGCGAAAAGTAGAGTTTGAGATCATTGTGAGAAGAAAAAGCGAAAACTGAACATCTGTGCATGATTTGCACTGCGTGTAAGCAAGAATAATTTCTGTTGAAGACTCTGTCTTCCCAAATAATTGCTCTTTAAAAAGTAATGTGATTGATTGTTTATTTTTAGCTCATGTATAGCATGACTAGATCCCGAATTATATGCACTTAACTATTATGAGAACATGCATGCATATATTCACTATAAATACCTTAAATGTGCACTAAAAATTAAAAATTGTATACGAATATTTCCCGCGAAAATTTAAATAGATTGTAATATGTTCTTAAAAATTTACTTTTCTTTGATATTGTTTTTTCGATTCCATTTAATTTTCTTTTTAAGGATGAACATATCTTCTCCACATTTGCTAAATCTCTTGTTAAAAAGAATCTGTCACAGATTTTTGTAGAGGTGCAGAATTCTTTTCTGAAATGATTTTTTTTTTAATTTTTTTCTTTACGAATTTATCGAATTTAAAATTTGAAAATATGGTTTGTAAAGAAAAAACATGAAGTAAAAAATAAGTTAATAAATGAAGACAAGGAACTAAGTTCGCAGTTCTCAGGTACTAGTGAAGCTATTAGCTTCTTTTATCGAATAGAATACAGAAATCCATCCAGTATAGTTGCAGTTATCATAGTGTAACAGAGATTATAGCTAAATGGTTTTAAGTTTTTTTTTTAATCCGCGTCGCAGATTGCTGGCCAAAATTCTGCTACTGAGAATATAATTAAAACTTATTATGTTTCGTCACGGGAAAAGGAACGTCAAAATATTAACGGAGCGTTTAATTATTTTTACGAAAAAAAAGAAACATACTGAACTGAAGTAAGCCGAAAAATTTTGAAAATTCATCCTCGCCTCTACGTTTACTCTCCGTTTCTAATCATGCTCTTGAGTACTATAGTTGATGTACTATAGTCTACCTTCGAATGACTCTGAATTTAAGCTGTGGGGATTTGGAGAAAATATATTTTTACTTTTCGGCAGAAAATATACTTGAAGCGACTTTTTTTATGTAGCTTGATGTGTTTACAAATTAAATGAATAAAACACGCTGCCATGTAATAAATTCGTGACTTTAACACAAAATAACTTTTAATATAGTTCTTCTTTTATATTTTTTCTCGGTTTTATGCAATCAACTTACAATGTAAAACAGTAGTTCCCAATCTGGAGGCGATTTGGTTCTTCAAAACTCGGTAAACTCTTAATAGGCGATAGGGGGCGATGGGTTACTTAGAAGAGAAAACGGTAGTAATAAAAAGGAAGCAAAAATCGAAATTGTAAACATGTACGAAACCGGTTGTTCAGTGTTCAAACAATTAATCACAAGTTAAGAAAGAAACAAATTGAAGTTCAATAGCTTCCTCCTTGCACCTCGGATGAACATAAGGAAGTGTTGTGTCATTATTGTCAATTTATGAATTTTCATATTTTCAATTTATTTTCCTTCAAATTTTAGTTTCAATGATTTTAACTCTCCCACATTCCAGTATGGAAAAGAAAATAAATTTCTTGAAAAATGTACTTCTGTTTTTTGAAAAGTATGTCGATGATCTCAGTGAAACGTTACAAATACTTATCAGTTCGCTTTGTGAAAGAAAAATAAATTAAAAGTATTTTATTTATTTATTAATATTTTTAGTTTAAAAGTGATTAGTTATAATTGCTTTATTGCGTACATTTCACTTCAAATTAAAGTTAGGTACTTATATTTTTAATAATATCAATGTTAACTTGCGCCAATTTATGTTTTTTTTTTTTTTGTGTGGAAGAAAGGGGGGGGGGCGATAGGTGCCAGTCAGCATCTTGAAGGGGTGATGAGCTCAAAAAGATTGGGAAACACTGATGTGAAACATTCAAAACCGAATCTTTTTCTGAATGTTTTAGTGATTACTTTGACAATACAAACCTTTGTTTCGCAATGCAGTTGCAAATTTTTGACTGCATGCCGACTAAAAATTGCAGAATAAACTTTCCTTTGTCTCACTTACCCCCTAAAAGCGGAGGCTCACACATATTTTCAAGGTCAAATCCGCTTTCCCTTTCTAAAATCAGCAGTGGGCTTTCTGCAATTACTGAACTCGAGAGGCTTATTCGGGGTAGACCTGAATATTTTCCGAACAGATACTTCGTCATGGAACTTTTACTTTTATTTGGGAGCAATTTTATCGCGTTGAAAGTTCAACTCCTCAAAGTGTTTGTCCTTGAGAATTTAGGGATGTACAGTGATTCATGGATTCCAACTGCGAGATAAATATCATTGAGTGCAATTCGTTTACATGGGACTTTCTTTTTGCGGTTTTTCTAGCGGACTACATTTTTTGCACTATTTACATTTTCTGTCTGATAACAAATGATGAGTGACGCAATTTTTTCATGATGATAAAATGTATGGCATAACCATGTGAGGATAATAATGAGTGGTCCGTGAAATGTACGTCCAGCACGTAAGCTATTACATATCAATATATCTATAAATTAAATATTTTCTGCCGTCCAGATTAAAACGTACAATATAAGCAATTTTCCTTTGCAGTGGTTTGACGCAAGCAAAAATTTACCTTACTGTCTGATTTTCTTAGGTAAAACATTCCGTGAATGAACGCATGCGCCAGGTCTTCTCTGATTTTACCAAGATAGGGGTGACAGGCAGTGGCGTAGCTAGGGGTTGGCAGGAGTGGCTCTTGCCACGGGCGCAGCAACCAGGGGCGCGGCATTTTGACCGATTAAAAAAAAAAGATCAAGTCCAAACAGACTAAAAAATTAAAATTTGAAAGACTTTCCGAGCAGCGCAAACTGCGCCCCCACGCTACAAGACAAATGATTGGGAACAGTGGCGTAGCTAGGGGTTGGCAGGAGTGGCTCTTGCCACGGGCGCAGCAACCAGAGGGGCGGCATTTTGACCGATTTAAAACAAAAAAAAAAAAAAGATCAAGTCCAAACAGACTAAAAAATTAAAATTTGAAAGACACCCCGAGCAGCGCAAACTGCGCCCCCCACGCTACAAGACAAATGATACAAAATGTGCAACATTGCTTTGGTAGATTTCGGTTGAATACAAGCTTAAATCTATCTGGCAGGATAAAATTTAGTTATATGGGGTCTGGAGTCTGTATAATAGGCCGATCTGAAATCTGTCGGTCTTATATCCACTTAAAACAGATAGAAACAAACCTTTTCTCTCCATTTCTTTCCAATCGTTTTTTTTTTTTTTTTCACGACATCACTTGAACTTATCAATTACGTAATATACTTCAGAAATAACGTTCTACGATTTTAAAAATCGGCGAGCTTTTGTTGAAAACATTTCCGATACAGATTTTTGGAATGCAATTGTATGATGACAGAAAATAACTTCTCTGTTGGTATTATGTTTTCTGTGGCGAAAACTAGCGAGAGAGTAATATGTATTTCTCAGAATGAGGAGGGAAAGGTTTCTGAAAAACGGCTATTGCAAATTTCGCGATTCTAAAAATTTGTACCAAGAATCTACAGAGCCCGATTACTCTGACATTGGACATGGGGCACATTTCTATTTTATGGCCCCCGCCTTGCCTTTTCATATCAGTTACGTGTTACGAGTTAAAAAATTCTTACAATACCAGAATTAAATAAAAGTTTTGTGCAAAAAAAATCAAACTTTAAAATTATAATAATAATGCTATCAAATTATTAAGACAAAAATATGCGTCGACTTACACAGTAAGCTTTTAGCATTAATAGTAAAACATACAGTAGGCATTTAGTATTTAGAAGACGTTGGATAAAGTAATGAGATTTTGGGCTCCGCTGAAATCTAAGAGGAGGGGCCTATGCCCCCCTTGCCCTGCTGTAATCAGGCTCTGAGAATCTACATTAACCCATTAATGCCTAGCGTCCCTTTTTAGGGACGGTCCAAAAAGTGTTTGAATTGACCAAAAATGAACATTACAACCAAATAATAGTGTTCAATTATTACTGTGGCATTGTTACAATTCATTACTAACAGATTGCAGCACATAATGATTGTAAAGTGTGTTCTGTAGCCGTGTAACCAGCATACAAAGTATCTTTGGAAAAAAAATGTCAGGCATTAATGGGTTAAATGAAGTAAGACAACTACAGCGGCGCGCGGTTTTGAACGAGTAACGTTTTCAAACGCGGTTTGTGCTTCGATTGCTCAGTATAGAAGGTTCGAAAGTTCAAAAAAAAAAAATGATAAATCTTTTTTTTTAGTGAGTTTTGATTTCTTATTTTGGAAATTTTTCTATTTTATATGTACTTTAATGAAGGGCTCTCACTTTTAAACTGTATATGGGCTTTTTTCAAAATTTGCTTACATTTGCTGTCCGGAGGTTAAAAAGACGATTTTGAAGCATAACTTATGTTTTAAATTCAATGCGAGCAATTATTTTCTGCAAGAAATACCCCCAAAAAAATTCTATCACTCAAAAAATTATTTAAATTTATTTATTTATTTTTATACAAGTCTTTAAAAATGAGAATCAAGGCTAAAACGCTTGTCCATTTCGAATTTTCGCAAGTTCAACTACTTTTTTTATGTACTTAATTGTATAAAAAAGTATATACAACAAATAATTTTTATATATTGACTATTAGTACATGATATTCATAATAAATATTGACAATAGTAATTTTTTTTCATTAAGAAATGTATGAATATATTTTGTCCGGCAGTTCTTGTCAAGTCCGTTACCCTAAAATTATCTTAGCTAAAAAAGGTATTTATTGCAGTCAAAAGATGGTAACACGTATTCAGTTAACTTAACAAACTAGTGAAGTAACTATTTCGTACCATTTTGTTTTCCTGAGTCGAGAGGTATTGCTGTGGTGTTTCGCACAAGATTTCTTTCAGGTACGTATTTTTATTCTTTGTCAAGTCTGTTACCAAAGATTTCAGTATTAATTTTTACTTTTTATGAACTTTTACCCCGAAACATTGTTTATTATACAACTCTAAGAAAATGCATATGGTTGTTGAATTTTCAAATTCGTGCAACCTAGCCATAATTTGACATTTTGGTTGAAATGTCAAGTCCGTTACTGGTCAAGTCCGTTACCAAATGTCAAATCCGTTACCATACAGTTTTTGATCCTTATTTTAATGATCACAAACATCGTTTTAAGCTTCAGGGACCCCAATAATTTCAAATGAATTGGTTCTAGGCGCTATGATATAGTTTAAAAGTGAGATTTCATATTGATTTTGTATGGTAATGGACGACAATTTGTCTTGCAATTTAAAGTTTTACGACAGCATTTTAATACTTAATTATGCATTAAAGTGTACAACCAATTACTTTTTCACACAATTAAAATATGTGACAAAACATCTGTTAGTGATTCTAAAAGAAAATAGCAAGTTAAAAAAATTACTTAAAAATTCTGAAATGTAAGCATATGGTGAAAATGACCCATATAGCTCTACTTTGTTCTTTATACTCATTACCGTTTTAGTATTATTGGGAGGCATTGAGCTCGATTTGTAATCAGGCCAGTGGAATATGTTTTGTGCTCTTTCTATTGTCAAAATAAATAAATATAGCTATTGTTTCTATGAACATGAAAACGCCAAGTGAATGTTGAGGGAAGATGCATGTACTCTGCGCTACTTCAGTGGGGCGAGCCACTTATTTAAAACGGTACACAAATATACGTGGCAATCAGTTTTTTTTTAAATCATTCTCAGTTCGAGCTCAGTCGTTGTGGTACTCGCTAATACCATCTCTACTGTTGTCCCGTGTTTGTATGCGCTGTATTTAAAATTTCAAAAAAATCAAGAAAATACATCTGGTACTTTAAAGCCACGGAGGGAACAATTGCCCCTCTCCTAATTCCCCTCATAGATAATATTAGTATTAAAAAACGGCGGGTCTCTGCTACATTTTAAATACTTAAAATAAAAAGTATTTATTCATGAAAAAATCGGAGACCTAAAATAGCGAACTTTTATTTCGCCTGTATGCAAGGAGTCGTATTTATTAAGCCAATTTCAGTTTAATTATGCTTTTTATATTTTCTTTGATTTCCTAAGTACAATAGAATCAATGCTTTGATTTTTATTTAAAATGCACAAATTATGTTTATTTTATACATTTTTCTAGTGTTTTAAAACAAATTTTATTTTAAATAAAAGCTGTCGTGTAGAAAAAAACACACTATGTTCAATAACGAATTGCAAGAATAATTTGTTTTTTGAATTTATGTGAAAAGATGGGGAAAGGTAGGAACGCCCCGAACTAAAATTGTTGGCGAGACAAAAATTCTAAAATTGAACAAATAACTTGTCAAAAATAAAACTTGAATTTTTCACAATAAAACGAACAAGCAGACATATCATGCACACATAACATGAGGGGGAACACTGAGCACGATTAAAAATGCTAAAAGAAAGCAAAAAGAAAAAAAAAAAAGGTTGCAACATTGTCTGCAAATTTTTCGAATAAATAAATCAAAACTTTTGGAGTAAGGACATTTTAGGAATTCACAATGACCTCCCATCAGAGCGACCTCTAAGGGGAGGGGGCGCAATTTTTCAAGTTCGCCACGGGCGCTGGGCCCCCTAGCTACGCTACTGGTGACAGGTAAGATAACAATAAGGGGAAGAATAATATGACGCATTTTGAGCAGTATCAAACAACGTAGAACGATGCTAATTTCAAATACATAGTTTAGTTGAATGCGTCAAAAGGGTAGCCAACGCAGGTTTTAATTTGAAAACTTCTGAAAGTTCCCATTCACAGCCCATCACCCCTTTTTTAAGTGGAACGATTTCCGATTGCTATGCGTGGTACTCACAGACGGACAGTATTTATACTAGCCTAGCTGGCACATGACAAAAACGACTGTATTGAATCTAAGCACTTGGAACAGCTTTCCAGAAGAGGCTGTAATTAGCAGGTGGGGATGGGGTTGGCAGCTTTAAGAGGACCTTTGGTCTACACTGGGGATTCCTAAATTTTCTCGAATCAGTTTAAATGGGTCCAGAGCATGTTGCAGGTCTCAGTGGAGGATTTACAGGTTTGGATCCCGTCGCAATGCAATTTTAGAGGGCCCTTTGAGTTGAACGGAACAGCATAAAATATTTTTGATATGCTTTTCTGACTCCTCTTTGGGACCCTTGCGTCCTGGAGGCCCTTAACCACTGACGACTTGGTAAATTCGCCACTGGCTGATGTTCGTTTTTGTGTTTCTGTACGTTTGATGACCTGTAACTTGGACCTGTCCAAAGGTCGTGTTCTAGGCCTAAAATCGAACACACTTTGAAAGATAAGCTTTTATCAATCACAAGTTTAAGGAGAAAAAATATGAATGCTGTAGATTTTCTATTATTTCATATCGTACATACAAGGCAAATAAAAACGGCCAAGTTCGGAGAATCTATAACACAGAGAAACATATATTTTCATTTCAGAAAGTATGATCGCAAGTGCACGGGTTGTCGCTTGAAAACTCTTCGTATGCCCAAAGAATTTTGCGTTAGTTGAAAAAGGAGAAAACAGGGACAAAATATGAAAACAGCAAATGAAAAGAAACATACCAATTTAAAATAATTTTCAAATTTGTATTCAAAAAGAGTTTTTGTATCATCATGGAACTTCAAACATACATTTGTATTTTTACGGAACTTTAAACTAAACATCGCGTCAATAAGACACAACGAACACATCTATTTCAAATGCCGTTAAAAAGTCCACCTGCCGCACATAACACAAGCATGATTAATTTAAATAATCTCTTGTTCTGGTGAAAATTTACTATATTTCCATATTATGTCGTGGGTAGCGAAAGCTTGACTTCCGAATTTGCATGAATCCTAATATATCATGACCTCATATAAAAGGTTTAAGACTGTTTTCCCCATTATTCACCGATAAATATCAGTCAATATATCACGATATATATCCGATATTTATTTTTAAAATATCATGCTATTTTGATATTTTCAATATTTAGTTTTCAAGCTATGGTGTTTTCAATATAAAAATTATGTTAATTAATTAAATATTCTTCAAATTTCAAAAATTCGAAATAAACGAAGAGCAATATACAGTACTTATGATGTATTAATACATCCTTAAATGATATGTTTTATTTTTGCGTTATTGAATTATGTTGTTTTGCATGAGATTGCAAATATATTAGAAAAAACATTTAAAGTATACATGTTTACGTTAATTGTGTATAAATAATGAAATAAACACTAAATTCAAGACTATATGTTGTAATAATTATGATGTAAGAAAATTGACAGTGATTGTACTGATTTATAGACTTCAGTTATAGCTAATTGAAAATATGGGATATATATACAGGGTGTCCACTCCTATCGTGGACCAATAGCTAATTTCTAAACCGTTAGAGATAAGCATATAGTTCATTTAGGAAAAAATCTCCAAATTACGAAAATAATTTTTGGTCTATTCAATGTTTTTCAAAAAATCAAATTTTGAAAGAGTTACGAAATTTAAATTTTTATACAGCCCCCCAGTCCTAGCAATCATATTTATTAAAACATTCTTGACACTGTAACGTTTAAGACTAAAAAAAATCATTCTTCTGCGACAAAAATTGACCGAGTTATGACGTTTTGAAAAATCAAGATTTTGAATGATTTTGCATACGGTTTCTTTAGCGATCTCTCGATGACGTTATGAAATAATGCAAAATCTTGATTTTTCAAAACGTCATAACTCGGTCAATTTTTGTGGTAGAACAGTGATTTTTTTTTAGTTTTAAACGTTACTGTGTCAAGAATGTTTTACTAAATTTGATTGATAGGACTGGGGGGCTGTATAAAAATTTAAATTTCGTAACTCTTTCAAAATTTGATTTTTTGAAAAACATTGAATAGACCAAAATTCCTTTCGTAATTTGGAGATTTTTTCCCAAATGAACTATATGCTTATCTCTAACGGTTTAGAAATTAGCTATTGGTCCACGATAGGAGTGGACACCCTGTATATCAAAATATCAGATATTTTCGAACCCTGGTTTTGCCCAACCTTTTGAACTTGTGGACTAACGAAAGTAGAGAAAAATATTTTATAATGTATAAGTAGAATATTTATTTGTTAAATCTAATGCAAAACACTAATGAAATTAAGTTATTGCTTGCTGCTGTTCTTTTTTTTCTCTACTGTTCTTTATTTCACGCCATTAAACACTTGATGCAAAGAAACAGAGTATTATAATTTTTTTTCTTACACTATCTTCACAACCCAACTCAAAAAATCTTTTCAAAAAAATCGATAAAAGTATTAAAATTGCTTTAAATTGTCAAAAATTACTTCTACCGAGATGCCTTAATTTTAGAAAAAAATTGGCGAATTTCTTTCCGCCTAGTTATCGCCAAAACCTCATAGAAAATCCGCCACTCTATTTTCAACAATCAACAATCACATCCCTTTTATCTCGTTGGCATTTAATTGATCCTCAAATAATTGATGGTCTTTTGTGCGCCTGACCTACATTTTTTCTCCAAAATTTCCAACAATTGTTTCCTTATGGCGAAACGTATCCGTTTTATAGAACTAAATTTGATAAATGTAATTTTATCTTCCTCAATTTTGGAAAAAACTTATGAGAAAACTTGACTACAAGAGTGTCGCAACTCCAAAATTTATAGTTTTAACAACATGGCACTGTATTTGTTCTCTCATCAATCATATATAAAATACTAGGATAAAGAGCAGAGAGGGGGAAAAAAAAAGAGTTAATTATCCTTCACTTTTTCTGTTCCGAGGCGTCTTTAAATCGAAGCAGGTGTGTCGTGTAAAAGTGAAGTCGTTTTTTTTTTTCTCTTCATGAGAAGACATTCTGTAACACTGTTAACAATAATCCTTTGTTCTGTCTAAAACACCTCTGTACATTTCAAATCACTTTTAGCTATGACATCATTGCATATGATGCAATTCAAAATATTTTGCTTCGTCGTTATTAGAAGAAGAAATAATGGATTGAAAGGAACTTTTCGTTCGTTCATATTACTGATGGTTTTTCTATCCACCAGATGGATTTTCGCGTTCAAGCTGAAGTAAAATTTTTAGTTAGTATTGGTGAGATTTTTTTACTACGATATTGATAACGCATGCGCAAACTGAGGAATTATATCCCTAATATTGCTGTTATTTTTTCCATATATACTACATTATTGATTTATTCATGTAAAAACCAAAAGAAAATTATTTACTCGTATATTTTTTCTATCCACGGTATTGAATATGGTATGAAAAATAAATTATAATCATTCGTTCATACTGCTAATATTGATTGTGCATGTGATGTGCAAACTGAAGTAAAATTGATTGTGATGATACAGTTTCTGTCATCAATACTGATTGGTTGAGGTAGTGCAATTAATTGTTAACACTGCTGGTATATTTCTATCTACGCTATTGATTATGCATGTGCATTGTGCAATCGAAGTAAAGTTATTTGTTTTTATTGCTCATACCTCTTCTATGTACGATATTGGTTATGCATGAGCTGTGAAAACTGAAGTAGAAATATTTATGCTAAAATTCTTTTTATCTGCGGTAGTGACTGATTTAAGTTAGTGCAATTAAGTTTTTTTAAAAAATATTAGTGAGATTTTTCTATTGATGATATTAATTATGTGTGTGCAACGGAGGTAGAGTTATTTCTTTATATTGGTGATATGTTTTCTGCCTACAATATTGATTATGCATCTAAAAACTGAACTATTTATCATTATTATGACAGAAAGAAAACCAATAGGATGAGATGAAGTTATATGTGAGCCAATATTTAGAAAAGTGCCAATTTGAAGTTGCAGTTTTCTGAAAAAAAAATTTTTTTTCAGAAAAAAACTAATATTGGATTTTAAGTCTAAATTGGGTCTAAATGCTAGAAAATAAAAGGGGGGAGGTCAAGGAAGTTATTTACCCCCTCCTTAGATTACTCACTTTTAAGCCGTTACAGATCTGATGAATGTTACAGATCTGATGTTAATATGAGTTACATATTTGAGTATATGCTTTCAGTATTCGTTAACATCTCTAAATATGATATCATTTCCTTGCATTTTTAACACAGAATTAAGATAATTATATTAAAATATATATATTAGGCTAAAAAGTCAAATTTCATTATAAAAAAGCATTTCTTGGAAATAAAAATGAGCGATAAGGTTTTTAGATAAAATAAATTATGAGATTCCGAAATCCAAGCTAATAAAACATTTGTTTTGTTTTGAAACAACACACAACTTTAGTTTTTTCAACACACAACTCTGCTGCTAGCTTTTCTTTAATTAGTTGCAGGAAATTTAATTTCTTGATCAGAAATTCAAATTTAGCTTGATAGTTATTATCTAGTTATTTAGCGAAGTTATGAGAAATTGAAGCACCAAAAAATAAATAAATAAATAAATAAAATAATAATAATTAATTAACTTAATTTCTGCAGTGTCACTTTTTCTTATTTTACTAACTTCTATTGTAAGGTCATACAAACCACAAATAAGCAATTGTACTAAAAACTCATTGCTTTTCGTTTTTTAAGAACAAAAATATTCAATACATGGCTGAAACCTATGATTTTTGCTTTTTATAATTCTGAAACGTGTGAGTTAGTTCTGTAACATATTAGCTGTTTTTCAATGTTACCGCTCTGACTGTTACCGATCTGACAAACTGACAAAGTTTTTTTTTTTTATTTCCGAGTCGATCGCACTAAACCAAAATCAAACACGTGGTTTTTTCACTTGTAATAAAGGACTATACTTGTATATAAAATAATTTTTAAAATAATAAAAACTGCGCATTTTAGAGCGTGTTACCGATCTGATGACTCAAATGACACACATTTTATAAAATCACTTTAAAAAATCTTACATACAATTTTAGATGCAGAAATGCAAATTTTTAATTACGATTCGATGAAACATCCCACCAGGTACTCAGTATCACGTGGTATAGGTGCAGGAAATGATTTTGGGAGCCTAAACATAGATCGAAAGTTATTGTTACCACTCTGACGGCGGAACTTGGGACACGCTTATTTCGCATCGGCTAGAAAATCAGAAATCGATTAAAACAAAAATGAAGTAAAATATTAACAAAGGGGTAAAAATAGAACCGTTTTTCGTGCAAGTGCGTTTTTTTTTGGGAAGTTAGAAAGTGCGCATGACCTGTTTGCATGCTAAGCTTTGCTACTGGGGACACGTTACAGATCTGATTTTTGATGTATAAAAAGAATATTTTCTGAAGAAAAAAAAATTTTTTTCCTGATGTTATTAGATGAAATGAAAGCAGAACCTTGTCTTCTTTCTGTGGAATTTTTTTTTTAACTAGTTATTGAAATACTAGTGGAAATTCACTTGGGACTCAAATTGGCACTTTTCTAAATATTAGCTCATAATCTTGATTTCAATCTTACTAACTATTTTTTTTTATGAGGAAATGATTGCTCAAACACATTACACCTTATTAAAGTTCAGTATTTTTACGATTAGATAAAATCTGAACTAAGGAAAAAAAGCTTAGGCTGCAACTCAAATGTAGAACTGAATATTTGGAACTTTCTTGAGATTTCAACTTTTCAAAGTAAATTCTTAGCACTTTCTGCTTCACTAATTCCTTACTTTCTTCAATTTATTTGACGCTTTATTACATTATTGTTCTTTTTGATAATATGCTTCGCATTCATGCTCACTTATCCTCATGTCTGTATGTAGTTCATCTGTTTTAGAATGCTTTTTCAATATCCTTTTTTTTTTTTTTTTTTTGTTTGTCTCATTTTACTTCAACTATCGAATTAACCTTTTGGGGTGAGCTGCTTGCCTAGTTGATAGCATTCATTAATTATCAGGAATTTTCGCCACGTCCTTTATTTTATTTTATTTTATTACAACTATTTATGAAAACTATTTTATTTATTCCAACTAATTTGGCATCAGTTCTTTATTTATTGGAACATTGAAAGTATACAATTGTTTCATTGTTGCAACGCCTAGAATTTTTCCTACGATTAAAAAACATGATAGGGAAATCATTATTTTTTAAAAATTTACAGAGAAAAAATTGTTTTAATGACTTATTTGTCTTTGAAAACCTTATTATTAAAAAAAAATGAATGAGATTTTTTCTTCTTATGTTATAACCCGTTTGTATAATTGAACCCCACATGATTATTTCAATTTTTGTTTTTTCTGCTCAAGTTCAAATATTTTTGTTTCCAAATGTTTTGAATCAAATTGGTGCATAGCTATAAAATGAATTTTAGAAAATTAAAATAATAGCTTAATTTTTAACAAAAGAAGTGTGGGAAACTTATAGCTTTCAGAACTTATTTTAATGTGCAAGCCCGATAGCAGAAACAGCGCTGCGACAAACGTCGCAAATTCTTGAGTAAATCTCTAGACTATTTTTTTTTAATAGTCTGCAGATTTAATCAATCAAAAAAAATTTTTTTTTTAAGAAAACGAAACTAATAACTCATTTGACGCAAGTTTATGCTACATTTTCTGGGATATAATCCACAAGCAACATGTAAGTTTTTTAGTTCAGCGTTCCATTTTTAAGCTTCTTTAGATTTTGCGATCACTGTAATACTGGCATATTTTGCAGACTATTTTTAGGATTTTTTAATTTTCGTCGTAGACTGTTGGAAAAAATTCTGCTGCTGGATGCACAAATAGTCTGAATTTCGTCGATAACGAGAAAATTGGCATAAAATTGAAGTGTCGCTGAGCTCCAGTAAGCTACCATGCAAATTAAGCTCTGGTTAAAAGTAATGTTAGTTCTGCATTAACTTTTCTACATTTAGACCATCCTTATCCTAAAATTTTCATTCCTTGCTTGAGTGCCAATAATTTTTGTACTGCTGAAACCTCTGTGACACTACTTTCGTGAATCATGAAAAATCGTGCCTCAAAATTTCAGGAGATAACAGGTGTCATTTTGCACTCCCATCCCATCATTTCAAATTTCAAGCAATTATTTCAAGAACCATTTCACACAGAAAGGAGGAAACACAGAACAACCTTTTGTTCTCCAATTAGCAAACAATTTCGAGCCTTTAAGCTCACGAAAAGAGTCCTGTCATTGGGAAATCCGCACACATTTCGAAAAGAATCTTTGGAAAACGCTGCGTTCTAACCCTAGGGGCCTGAAGTCAACCTGTCTTGTGGGGGCCCCAAAGGTAGCTCTTAACTCTCTATCGTTCACTATATCATGGCCCTTGATTGTCCCCCTTCGGAGAAATTTTTTCACCTGTTGCAAGAAATTGCGAAAGACGACTTTTTAGAATTTGAGATCCGCTTGAATTGCTGATTTCCTTTTATTTGTTTCTTGAACACTTTAATCTTTTTGTTTTCAGTATTTTGAAACACATTTCCAGCACAGAGAATTATATTTATGTGCACATCGGTTCCTCTTATCTTCTTCTTCTTTTTTTGAGGTTTTTTTTCTTTACTTTAGGTCAATGTACTTACGTTAACAAAGAATGTATTCTCAATAATTGTTGCGGTGTGTGAGACTAGATGATTTTTCTCTTTTATTTATTTTATTTTTAGAATTTTTTAACAGCAATAAAATCTGTTTAATTTTGCCATATTTTTTACTCACGATAATCCGATTTTACTTATTTCTGCTCCTTTGTTTTATTTTGCCACATCTTTAAACAAAATTATTAGTTAATAAAGCAAAAATTTAAAGATATTCAAACTCCAACTAGCAAAAAATATTTCATTAATGCTTTTTGGAGTCGCATGGCTCCCTTTTTAAGTCCCCGGCTCAAAAGCGGGGGACTATAAGTTTAAGTGTATCTAAGTGGTGTGCCTCTAGCATCGTAGGTCATAAACGGATGAACGGATTTTGATTTTATTTGTTAGCTGATTTTGTTTCTTTCTTTATTTATTCATTTGAAAAGTTATTAGATTTTGCGAGCGTTCTATATTATCTATGATTCATTTCAGTCGGGGTTTGTTCCCTTTCGAAGAAATTTGGGAACCTGTTTCAAGAAATTGCGAAAGACAACTTTTTAGAATTTGAGATCCACTCGAATTTATGATTTCTTTTTATTTGCTTCTTGAACACTTGAACCTTTTTGTTTTCAGTATTTTGAAACATGTTTCCAGCACATTGAATTATATTTATGTGAACATCGGTTCCTCTTATCTTCTTCTTTTTTGTGTTTTTTTTTCCCTAATTTCCGTTAGGTCAGTGTACCTACGTTTCCAAAAAATGTAGTCTCAATAATTGTTGCGGTGTGGTATTTTTTTCATCTTTTGATTTATTTTATTTTTGGAATTATTTGACAGGGACAGTTTTTGAAAATCTGCTTGATTTTATCCCATTTCTAACTCATTATCACGCTATTTAATTTTTTTTTCTTTGTTCAATTTTATAACATTTTTTAACAAAATTATTCTGTGAGAAATCATAAAATTAATAATATTCAAGCGCACAAATTAGCAAAAATATTTCATTCCTGTGTTTCAAGCTACATGACTCCCCTTTTAAAAGCTTTCGAAAAAAAATGGTTATAAATTAACGTTTTTATATCTGTAGCTCCTAAACTAATGAACATGTTTTGATTTGTTTTACTTAATTTGATCTCAAGAGCGTTCTTTATTATCTATGATTCCTTTGGGTTGGGTTTTTTGAAGTTTTTAATTTAATATTAGTTTTTTTTTTTCAATGCAAAAAGAGTTTTGATCTCCCAACGCAGCAATTACCAAAAACTTTCTACCACGAAATTAGTTCAACATTTCACAAATATAAAGGCATTTGTAGAAGCACTATAAAATTGGTACACTTATCATCAGTATCAATAACGTGGTTTCAACTAAAATGTTGCTGAATGTGTCTTTTTTTGTGCAATATTGAACTATGTTTTTAATTGTTTTAGTGCGTTGCTTACGTTTTGCAATAAAAAACGCAACATCACATGACAGTTGAAAATTTTTTTGTTGAAATGTTCTAGCAAGAGGGAGGAGGCGGGAGTGTATGAAAGGTACTGATGATGGGTTTGTCCAATGCAGGTATGATAAATTTGTATGTACATTAGCATTTCCCAAATTTTTAATCATCAAAGACTTTCTAGGAAATGATATTTTAAAATACATAAACATCATGAAAGATTCAATGGATTCGGAGACATATAAATGTTTATTTTTAGATTATTCACAATTGAAAGAGTTCAGTTTTCATTTTCGAAAGGAAGAGCTTGTTTTGACCTGCATTAGTTCGGATCAGAAGCTTCCGATTTGGGTTGAGGTTAAATTCAAAAATAAGTTTCTGGTGTAACCGCTAATGTTTGTATGCAATTTAAAACTTGCTCGTGACTCACAAGCAAAAACCTGAAACCGTTCTTACTCAAGATTATTCCACAAACCTTCCGATTT
This sequence comes from Uloborus plumipes, assembly GCA_038373865.1. Classification (NCBI taxonomy): domain Eukaryota; kingdom Metazoa; phylum Arthropoda; class Arachnida; order Araneae; family Uloboridae; genus Uloborus; species Uloborus plumipes. Next base: position 27,630 of record JAXGGA010005988.1, on the reverse strand, counting down.
TTTTTTCATTTTTTAAACTCGACTACCTTGAAATCTCTTAATAGGTATGTTTTCTTTTTCTTCTGCATCATTTAGACCTTGTTCCTGTACTGAACCTACTCAGTACAACATCATAAAATATACGTGGAAGATTAGAACCCACACAGTAAAGACACCGCTAAACAAGAAATCCGACAGGAAAAAACAGCAAAATAGACTTCATATGTGTCGAAAAAGGCGAGATCATGCTATAAATGTCGCGAAATCAAAAAATAGTACTCTTGACAACCTTGAATGCTTGCCAATATTTCAAGCAGTCTCATAAAAATAATTATTAAACGATATTAGGATGTTAATCTTTTGGAAATGAAGAGATAATGACCATTATTTTCTACTCCGAATGTGTATATCATACGCAACATGAGTTAAAATGGTTTTTGAAGTGAGCTATTTATTGTTTGCTGTCGTGAACGTTTCTAAAAGTTACAATGTTTCTGCATCTACGCAGTATGAATTGTTTTCGTTTAGAATAACTTTTTTGTTTCATCACAATGGAGGACAGCTGACAGCCGACATCTCTGAAAAATGTATTAATTGTTCAAACTAAAGAGATATTCAGGGTGTTTTATGTTGCATGGGACAAAAAGAGAGCATACCTGTGAACGTTGTAATTAATTTATTTTCCTGAATTTGAATGTTTTTTATAAATCTGTGATACACAAAGGAGCCCAGAAAGTAAATCCTCTGCTGGTAGTAAAAAATTTTCAATCCAAGTTTTGTAATTTATGTTTGACTCTCCAGCAAGACTACAAACGACATATCTCTGCAAGACCTGCATTTCTATGACTTAGTTTTCCGTCGTTGGAGAGCTAAAAGTTCAGTTTTTGCTCTTTTAAATATTTTAGAAACTTTTTTTCATAATTGTTACATCTTAGATGTTCTTGAGCGGTTGGGCAGGAAACATGAGTGTCCTTTTGTGAAAAATGGTGTTATTTATTCTAAAACACAGTATTGTACCCCCAAAAAAAGTGTTTTCAATTCTTATTTTTTAAGCAAACTATTTGCTTCAAAATTGCTATATAAGAAGAACAATTAATGACAATAACGACATATTTTAAGATATTTCGATATTACCTTCAAAATTTAATGCAAGAACGTCACAAATAACCAGAAACTTTCTATAACTTCCACTTTTTACATTTCTTCTTCAAACAGAGAAAATCTTTAGAATTTCTTAAATAAGATTTAATGCTTAGAAAACTTTTCAATTGGCTTTGTATATAGTTTTGCTCTATAATATCTTACTTTTAAACTTGAAAATCGCTGACCTCAAAAATCACTTTTCTTGAGATATGACGTTGTTGAAAGGAGTGAGCGGCATATCTGTACAGTACCATACAGTTAAAGCAGCACTGGTGATAAATTTTTCTTCTTCTATGTTTGGGAGTCAAGGGGGGATCCAGCATTTGGTTTTGGTGAGGGTCATTGCCGGAAAGGGGAGTCATTTAGGCGTGAATAAAAGATTAGGGTGAATTTTTCGAAATCAAAGTTCCCAAAACGCATCATTAGGTTATCTTTGGTCTCTCTTGAAGGGGACGGGTGAGTCCTGACTTGCGCAACTCACATGATGCAATGACTAAGCTTAATTCCGTATGTGGAACTGATTCAAATTTTACTTTATGAATTAAGTTTAGAAAATTTGTCTTTGGTAAGGCACAAGTTTAAAGTGCAGAAGTTGTGTTAGACCAGAAACATTTGACTAATATGATTCTCAAATAAAAAGCCCGGACTACTTTCACAATGGACTACTTTCAAATATGGTACTTACTAATATGAATTAAAAAGTGCTAAAGATTCCAACAATTTATTTGCAAGCGAAATGCTTTATGTATTATAGTAATTAGATAAAAGGTTTTATGGTTGATAAACTGCGGACCTTGTTTAATATCCATAATAAACCTTAATTGACTTCCCCCCTATTGGGGAAAATCAACGTTATTTCCTTCTAGCCAGCAAATTTCCTTTTTAAGGAGAGTTCCTGCGAATTGAGGGCACACAAAGTGAAATGGTAAGAGTTATAAACCGCATCTTTTCGGCGATAATAATGCCCTGGAGTGCAGGAATAGTGGAGGCGTCACTATCGAAACGTTCGATTATTGGAAGCTCTTAGAAGTAATTCCCCCCTCCCCAGATACCGTTTCAGGAAAAGGAAAAAAAAAACGTGAATGATCTCTTCACCCTAAAAAAAATCGAGGTGGCTAAAAAAATATTTTAAGTGATCAGTAGGTAAGAAGGGCATGACCCGGAAGTGCCTTTGGGTGCCGCTAACTTCCGGTGTGTTTCTTTTTACGAGATTTTACTTAAAACGCAAAAGCGGAAGTATAGCGTGTGGGGTAGGGACTACGAACACATTTGAATGCCAGATTTTTTTTTTTTGGAAGTTTATTTTATTGCATTTTTTACTTGAGTCTTTTTTTAGAGGTTGGGGGGTTTCCGACCTTATATTTAGCCTCGGTCAAGTTCAGGGATGAATATGAGTTTACCTTCTAGAGAGGGGGAATATATTTAGAATGATTTATAAATAAACATCTATCTATGCAACATACGGCGGTTTCACAGAGAAAAAAACTGTTTGTCGAAATTTCCCTGTTTAGTACCGTTATTTTTTTCACTCTTGTTTGGGACATAAATTATCGAAATTTTTGATGCGCTGTTTTCCTGCTTTACGTATCACATTTGTCGTTTATTTTTATCTTCTTTTGCAATATTTGATGCATAAAATAGTTATTTTTAAGAACGATATTCCTATTGTTTTCAATTTTCGTAGTTCGGAAAAAACTGTTCGATATAATTTTGTGTTAAAAGCAAAAGATTTCTGTGACGCTTAGTATGAGTTTTGTTCACATGTTGAACTTATTTATTTATTCTTATCTACAATAGTGATAATAATAATATTTAATCGAACCCGCTTATTAGAATATCGGATAAAAGAGTATCCCGCTTAATATAACTTAAACATAATATTTAATAACATGTTTAATATACCAAACAGGTTACAATCATTTTGATCTCGGTTAATGTATTATCCTGCTTTTCAGAAAATTTTTTCGTGGCAAAATGTCTATTCCAAAAATCGGGCTCGATTGTATTTCTCTTTCTCTCTCTCTCTCTCTTTTTTTTGGAGATAGGTTTTATGTCTCTAATTTAGTGTTTATATCTTTGTCCTCTTGTTTATTTTGTCTTTGCTATGTGTTTCTGGTTTTACTCAAAATTATTCGTCAGTTCTTCCTTTCGCCTGATTGTTTAAAATTCCAAACTTCATATGTGTGACTATTTTGAAATTTTTTTGAAATTTTTTAAAGTTTTAATGGCTATCAACGTTTGGTATAGAATAGCCTATTAAGTATTTTGTGCGGAAAACCAAACCAACCCACTCTCTATTTTTCCAAAGAAAAAGAAGCAATGAAATGTTGCCACTTGTTGTTTTTGTGATTGCTAGATCAAGCCTCTTGATCCTTTGCCATAACTTGATCTATTTTCTGAAACTTATTGTTTAATGAACATTTTTGTATTTCACAAAATGGTAAAATACGGTCGAACCTCGTTAACACAAACTCCAACGGACTTTTAAAATCAGTTCGTCTTATTCGAAAAACAGTAAACAACATACAAAAGGAGAGGGATCAAAACTTTTATTCTTCTTAACCCATTAATGCCTGACATTTTTTTTCCAAAGATATTTTGTATACTGGTTACAAACAGTGTTTAATGGACAGGAAAGATAATAAAAAAATATTATGTAAAAAATACTTTTTTTATTAAGGAAAGAAAAATCGACCCTTAAAAGTTACGATAGACCCCAGAGGGTACATACTCTTTTAACTAAATTTTTTTCTGCCCGCGATATAATATTTAAAAAGACATTTTATAAGAAATAAAATCAGCAATTGACATAAACCGGGAAGCTGGGAATAACTCTGAAAACTTAGCTTTTTTTCTCGAGATTGTGAACGATGTGATTTTCGACAAAGATCATATTAAAACTGCCACAGAACACACTTTACAATGGTTATGTGCTGCAATCTGTTAATAACGAATGGAAAAAATACCAAAGTACTCATTGAACACTATTATTTGGTTGAAATGTTCATTTGGGGGAAATTCAGACCCTTTTTTTGGACCGTCCCTAAAAAGGGACGCTAGGCATTAATGGGTTAAGCGTGTTCGAATTAAAGAGGTTTGACAGTGATTTTTAAGATTCCTTTTGTTTTAAATTTACTTCGTTCAAAAAATACTGTTGATCATAATTGTCTCTTTAGGAGCAAATCTGGGACGTCGCACTTTTTATTACTCCTCTCTCTCCTTGTCACAAACTGTCATAATTTCACGAACTCCTCCGTGACTCCTACATTTTCGGACAAATGACTACTTTTTTTACGTTAGTTTTGTGATTTACTTTCACAATTTTCTGCTGCTTTTCTCAAAGATTTTTTACCTACTCAAAGTGATAAACATTCATTAATCACTAGTATATGTATTATCTATCTTCATCATTTTTATTGTGAGTAAATCAGGATAAGAGTCTTACAGTTTACTTTTATAACAATTCTTTGATCGCTAGGTTTTTTTTTTTTTGGTAAAAAGAAAAACAAAATGAATTTCCTTTCACGAATGTTTACCTGCTCGTGGGTCAAAAGAGGTTGAGAAATGCTAGGTAAAGTACAGAAATCATTTTACGTAAAATGAGAGTTGGTGGTTTACGTTTTTTGCATGTAATAAATAATGGGTTCTCTACTGTAATTGGTTTGTTATTTGCATTCGGTTTGCATGATGCTCTTTTTTCTCTTCAACCCTTCAGAGATTTTTTTTTCTTTTGAGAAACGTCCATTTTTGAGATGAAAAACTTCTCTTTTTTAATTGCATTTTGCGCATACTGGTTCTTCATATTATTTTTTTTAGTCTTGCTTGGGTTCATACAAAACCGATGAAATAAAATAGGCAAAACGATTTTATTTATATTTTGAGATTGTATTTTAAATGCGGAGTAAACGAGTCACAGAGCCATTTGCAAATTCTTAACCTAAACAAAACCCACCGAAAGATGTTTGGTCCGATGGATTTAGTTAATATTTTTGTTGGCAGACCATTAATCTCAGCCTGTTTTTTTTTCTCTTTTTAATGGGCACTAACGAATTACTATTTGATCTCATTTTCGATCGTAGTTAGAGCCGATGTGCCCCTCCATCTGCTCCTGGTGCAAGTCCTCCTCTGGTCCTCGGCCTCCAGTCCTCCTGGTGGCGTCGTCCATGCCCTGTACACACACAAATACATACTTACACACTCCAACACAGATTTTTGCCCACACACTCCAACACACATACATGCCTACATACGCCAACACGCATACTGTCTGATCTTTTTAGGTAAAAACTTCTGGGCATTTACGCATGCGTGAGGTCTTCTCTGGTCTTACCAAAATAGGGGTGTTTGGTAAGACAACAATAAAGGGAAGAATAATAAAAAGCATTTTGAGCGGTTTCAAACAACGTGGAAGGATGCTAATTTCAAACACAGAGTTCAGTTAAACATGTTAAAAGGATATAGCAAACGCAAGTTTTAAATTGAAAACCTCGGAAAGTTATCACCCACAACCCATCAACCCTTTTTCAAGTGGAACTGTTCGCGAGTGCTAGGCACGGTTTTCAAGAACGGACAGTACATGCCTACATACGCTAACACACATACGCAGTACGCACACACACACAACACAAACGCACATTTACGGAAACTCGCATGCGCACCACACACGCGCTACCACACACGCCTGCACTCACATATGTACGTACCAACAACACACATACAACAAACACAGACAGCACACTTGCACACATACACTCCTACGCAGGCACATGCACGCCTGCACCGACATACGCACGCCTACACACAAGACACACAGGCGCTTGCACACCTATCACAATTTGTCATTGCGAAAAACATAATTTAAATTCAAGATATTTAAATTCAAGATGTCAAAATTCAAGATTTTAATAGTTTTTCAAGTTTAACTGTCCCCCCCCCTCCCTCTGGAAATATTTTGTGGGTTAAACATTCGAAGCACTTGAAAGATGAAAATGTTATGTGACAAAACAGAAATTGCGAGTATTTAAAGTTCAAAGTTTTATTGTTGCAGTTGTTGCAGCTTTTTTGCTTTCTTGTGTTTGTCATTAGTGTGCGTATGAAATTGGTCTATTGACATCTACTGTTTGATGTACCAAGTTTTATTTGCTTACCTGTATCCATTGCTTACCATTGTACAGATAAATTATTTATTAAAATGTAACTTTGCCCCTTCATCCTCCAAGCCCTTCATTTGTAATTTTTTTTTCTCTCTCTCTAGCAAAATAGGCTATGAAGCAATAATATAAATGTTACGTCCACCACGTGCGCGCTATCTTTTCGCATTTTATAGGTGGGTGCACTCCCCTTCCTCCCTGCCAGGTGTCATGCATGAATATTTTTCCACCCCGCACATATGTGTGGGATGCTTTGAGGGGGTTTCGGGGATAAAGCCTACCCTTGCTCCACATAAAATGCTCTCTCGATGACCCGCTTTAGATATTGTTTTCACTTGCTGCGGGGGTATTTAACCCAGCTGTGGGCGCCCCACCCCAGCACGCGTTCCTTGACGTCGGACTTTACCTGTAACAATGCTGATAAAAATAATTTTCTGTTTTAAGGGAATTTATATGTTGGATTCTACAATGCATAACTGCGACTCTAGTACAATATTTTTTCTGGAAAGAAAATATATACAGTAAAGCAACAGATTCTAAATATGGGCCTAGCTCCACATCAGCAGAAAACTGACCGAAACCGAAGGCAGAAACTGAAAATCCGGGTACTTTGAATTTAAAGGAAATGCAAATTCCTCCGATTTTCGGTTTCTGCCTTCGATTTTGGTCGGTTTTTTGCTGATGTGGAGCCAGTTCCTTGCTCTAAATCTCACAGCGAAACATAAATTGTTCAATTTTTGTCAATATTTGTATTCATTTCTTTTTTTTTTTCAAATTATTTTTTGTAGTTATTCGTATTGAGATAAAATTCTTTATTAATTTACCACGTGAGTAAGTGCGATTTCTTAAAATTTCATGATTACCTATTACCTTTTTATGAAATGTGTGAACTATCATGTGCGGACAATATGTCCTACTGGAACAGCCCTAACATATTTTTTTTCAAAGGCTTAAATTATTATTTCTCAACAAATGCGATATGTTTCACTTACATTGGACCAGTAGCTTTCAAAATGTTCAGTATGTATTGTCCTTGCTATATTAATAGAGAAAAAATATTAGTTGATTCAAACAGCTCATGACACAAGGTTGACCTGTTATGCCCCGCACCTGCTGTATACAAATGGGCAATTCCACGGTAACTTACGTTACATTTCGACCAACTCTTATGCATTTAGTACCTCAGTACAGACAAATTTTGTTGTACAAATCTAGTATGAAAGCATTTTTTGAAAATGACAGTTGAAAGCAAAATTAAAATGCAAAAATATTCGATGCATTTAATTTTTATAAAATCTACAGGGTGTCCGCGCATATGGAAAGTCATGGAAAGTCAGGGAAAGTCATGGATTTCAAATATGATCGAAATTGATCATGGAAAGTCATGGATTTCAGCGAAAAATGTCCAAAAGTCATGGAAACTGACTGTTTATCATGGATTTTAGCGCTCCGGACCGATTGAAATTTTTCCCGCGATCTCGGAATAACGAAAACACTTCCGCCGTCATTCTACTTCGTTATTGGGTGCAATCTGATTTGTCAATTACAATTTCCAACAAGTTGCATTGTGTTGACCAATCATGAATTCTCAACGTTAAAACCGTGAGCGGCGAATTTTGTGTAACTGGGCGCGGCATAGGCAGATTTGCCTTTTACATTTGGTCTCCTCCCCCCCCCCTACCCGCTTCATTTGATTCCTTTTTCTTTTAAAACTTGTTTGAATCTTTTTCTTTCGAGGAGTTTTATGCAAAAGAAAAAAAAATTAAAAAACGATGTTGAATTTTAAAGAATCGTGTAGGTAGGGGGGGGGGCAGGGCAGGAACTCAACGAGTTCCGTTTTGAAGTCAGATTTCGCCTCACTCATATGAGGATCTAAACTTAAAGTAAAATTTATGGACAGACAATTCATTGCTACATGAAAGTACGTTTGAGGACAAGCACGGTGGGGAGGAGGATGTCGGTAGGAAAAGATCGTTTTTTGACCTCAAAAGCGAACGGACTTCTGTTGCTGTGAAACGCAGTCGCCATGTTTGGTCATTTACTTTGCAAGATAGAATATTAAGTGCATAATTTTCCAAAAACAAAGCAGAGTTCGCTTTTTTTTTTTTAAGTCATGGAAAATAGTTCGCAAAAGTCATGGAAAGTCAGGGAAAGTCATGGAATTGAAAAGTCCAGGTTGAGCAGATACCCTGAATCTAGCAGTCAAAGATAAGGCAGTAACTTGCGTTACACAAAAAGGGAATGACATAATATGAAAATTGGTTCTGATGCAAATTTCTGCTCTATTACAGCTGTTTTATTGTTTGAAGCATAATTTATCAGTTCCTTATAATGCTTAGGAATATATTTTCATTAATTTAAAAATGTATTTCAAAAATTGAAAATTATGGGAATTTTTAACTGGGTAACTTATGTTACAATAACTTACGTTACAGAATTTACTTACAAGCATATCTTTATTACAAAAATTAATGAATGAAAATTACAGCTTAGTTTAGATCGAAACATTGACAATTAACAATTATGAATTAAATTTACAGAAATTTAATATCAAACTCAATGAAAAATCAAAAATATTACATAACATAAGACTTAAATCTATACTGGCTGCTGCTATGAACAAGTTCATGTAATTCAATTTTTCAAATCATTCTTTCTTTCTTATTATAAATTTCATCTGTCGTTACTGGCCATTTCTAATTGGTTCCAACAGCAGCCATTACTTATATTTTAAACTCGTTTTCTTCAATGATCGTCACAACTCAAGGATACAATGTATTTTGGTACTTTACCACACACCATTCACCAGTTTTTTTCTCTGTTTTTTCTTCTTGTTCCTTAAAATACTTAACTAAACGAAACCCCGTAGTTTGTTAATTTCTAGTTCTTAAATGGTCATTGTCAATGTGCGGATCTTCAGAAAGTATTTTTGATAAATTTTGCTTTTTCTAACACATTTCAATACCATAAAGAGGGACTTATATTTAAAAATCTGTAATATCCACATGACTTTTCTCATACCCATTCTACAGCGCATCTTTTCTGCAGAGTTTAGTGGCATATTAATGCAGAATAAAATATAGTTCACCTGTAAGAGATAAAATATTTTTGTATTTGTTACTTCTAACACATATTTGATAACTTTAAATCATAACAGAAGTCATTTTTGAATAATTTATAGTACATTACTCCTAAATATTCTGAATGCAGTGATATTGCTTAGAGAGAATTAATATCTGGAAAGCCAAAAAGAAACATATAATTTATAATAGAGGTGTATTGTAATCTTATTAACAAATAGAGACATTTTAAGAAATATGATTAATTTAAATTAAGTAAATACAGTACAAATTCAAAAGAATTCTTGCATAAATTACTCCTACTTACCACATAGGTTTATTTCACAATTTACTTTCTTCATAAATACAAGTATTTAAGTTCTACTTGGGTAACTTACATTACCTGCATATGTTGGTAACTTAAGTTACACGTTTTGATTGTAGCACAAAAAATTAAATAGACAATATTTTTAAAAAAACTAACTATTTGCTTAACACACACTTATAAGATAGAAAATATAGCATTGTTAACATTGCATTGCCCTTTGTTTATGCACATCATGAACTTTAACATGTTCTTGGTAACTTATGTTACATAGAACAGTGCATTTTTGAAGTTAACATAAATCACTTAATTTATGTGAAAACACTCGTTTTAGCAATTTACAATATTGAATTAAAGTGTAATAATCAATATTCTTCCTTTAAAACAGTTATATAAAGAAAAAAATTGAAACTTACTAACGTTGAAAGATTAACCATTTGCTTTGCCAAAAATTAAATATTCCATTTCCAACTTCAAAGTGCTGCCAAAACTAAAAATACTACATTCTTGACAAAAAATTAGTATAAATAATAAACTTCTAACATTTTTAAACCGAAAAATATGTAAAACAGACGCATTGCTGTAATTTGATTTTTCCAACGCTTTTCCACACTTGCATAGAATTGCCCAAATAAATAAAATTTTAAATTACAAAATTATTTAACAAAAATATATCTGTGTCAGAAATATCTGTCTATCGAATGTAAAGATTGAAAAATGTTTTCTGCTGTTCAGTTTAAATATAAAGAGCTATAGCAAAATGTTGTGGAAATTTTTAAGTCTGATTGTCCCGCACGTGACGGCGGAATGGACCAATAGTGTGTTAATATGTCTAGTTAAATTTAATTAGTAAACAATGTATATTGTTAGCTGCAGAAAGTGAATTTTGTCTTTTCAAAGAATTAATGTCAACAACACACAGTAAAAAAAAAAGATGTTGGTGAAAGGTCTATTACAGCTTCTTTTATGGAAACAAACTGTAAAAATTGCTTACTTTACAGTAATAAACTATAAAATTGCTAATTTTACACTAGGAAACTGTAAAATTGCTAATTTTACAGTTTATTACACTGCTCATTTTAGTTTTAAACTGGAGCCTCTGCTGCCAGTATTATACTGTACAAACAAGTTTGTTTTTTGCTGTGTATACGTAAATATGCAACACAAGAATTAAAAAATAAAATATTCAATAAATAATTCAGTAATACTAACATCATAAAATCAATATTCAATATTTTTGTTTTTCACTATGCAAGTTCAAAAAAAAGTCCATCATAGCGTATAGTTTATTCATAAATCTCAGCGCACATTTCTGAAAATTTTTCTCCATTCCAAGAAGAAAATCATTTATTATGATTTTCGCCTCGTGTTTCAAACTGTCTTCGCATGACTGCTAGTGATTGATGCATTTTACGCATGTCTAAGGGGGAGGATTTGTTACATTTTCGTCTTCTTACAGGTGGAATTATATAATAGTGCAGTGTAAAAAATGAATGTTGTTTTTACAGTATAATATAGCTAGTTTATTACTGAAAAATTACTGTTTTAATAGTTATATCATACTGTAAAAACAACATTCATTTTTTACAGTATGACGCAGGAAAGAAAGCAGTCTTTCAAAACGCAGGAAAGTAGCGTCTGAAGGATTTTTTTTTTTTTTTCGGTATACTGAAAGTTTTTTATAAGCGAAGGGGAGCTTAATTTTCCATTTCCAACCTTTTTGTATACTAACATTCATATCTCCATTGTAAATTGTAAATTATTTCAACGAAATTATGTTCAATAAGTATTGAATTGTAAAACTAGCTTGGGAGGAATTTTGACATGATGTATTCTTAAAGTTCATACTTAAATATGTTTTTGTGATTTTGTTTTTTAACTATTAGTTTCTAATTATTATTGTTTTTACTTTTTCTAGGTATAAAATATTACGACTGTCAGCATATGACGACTTACAGGTAAAAATTTCCTTTTATTACGTATGTTTCTGTTCAATCAATTTATAGTGTTAAGTGTCAAATATCTTAAGATCCAGTAGCTCACGTGTTTCCGCATTGAAGAAGAGTTTGAAATTTGTGCTTATTTGAAGTTGTTGAGTTTATTTACCTTTTATCACAGAAGCATTTATTTTTTAAATAGTGCTCTAATAAATTAAACTGCAATTTTAAAAAATCTTGAATTTTGACAATAAAAATACAAAAATATTTTTTAACATTCAATGGTAAAATTTTCCAAAATAATGTATTCAATAGAATTTCTTGTGGATCCTAATATCAGTGGCGAATTAACCATATACCATTATCGCAACTGCGAGGGAGCAAAAGTGCTCTGCAAACGAATAAAAAAAATGCATTTGACAAGTGTTTTACATAGGCCAAGAGTCCTCTAAAAACGTATTGCGACCGACCCCCAAACAAGTAAAACCGCCACTGCTTTACATCCATGAGCTGTTTTAGCATTGAAAAAAAGTTCATTGTAACCCCGAAACACGGTCGGCTATCTTATGCAAATTTGTGCCTCTTCAAGCCTTTTGAGAGTATCTACCTTTTAGCACAAAGGTATTTATTTCTTTAAATTATATTGTAATTACAAACTAAATTGCAGTAAAAAAAAATCTTGAATTTTGCCAGTAAAAATGCAAAAGTATTTCCCAAATTTCGATGATAAACCTTTTTAGTTTATGTACTCAACAGAAAGGTTTTGCTCATCTGTTTAAAAAACATATGCTTGTTGTAATATATACTAAACAGATTCCTGGGCCAATAACTTACTAAGTGTAATAGTCAGGTTAAACCTTGCACCCTACATATTTCGATAAACTGTTTGTAATAACTCCTAAAACCTTCACGTGATGGCGATACAGTATGCCGCTGGTAGGAGAGGAGGATCTTGATAAATCTAACTTTTATATTCTCAACTTGTAAGACTTGAAATTCACCCTTGGAAGCCTTGCAAACTATTCCACTTCTGAAGCACTACATTTAAAAGAATTAAATAAAAATCAATTAGTATGTGAAATACAACATCAGCATAAGGACCTACTTAGTATTCATAGCACACATTAATCCGCGTTGATATAGCTGTTCCTCGACGTAAAAGAAGGATTATTTTTAGTATGCAAACAAAGTAAGCAACAAACGCAGGCAAATAAGATGTAGCAGCAAAACATTGCTGGATTGACAATGAAACTATTGTCTCAGGGTGCATTATTTTGAATGCCAGATTGTTGATTCTGGAGCACACGTTTCTTGACATTGTTAGTACTGCTTCAATTATCTCTTGGCATTCTTCTCAGATTCACTGATGAATTTAGAGACTGTAGAGCAAGTCTATGAGTACTTTGTAAAAGATACTTAAGATACTTCCAATGCCAAATGAACTGTCAGACTTAAACGAGGTATTTTTGTAGTAGACATTTTACAGACTCTTCAACAGTATCTTGTGAAATATTGTGCGAAAAATAAAAAATTATTTTTGTTGCAAGGTTTTATTTCCACATAGTAAAGTACGTAATCACAAATACGGAAATTTCACTGTTTAAAATTATTGTATTTCCCCTGCCTTTTAAAGTTAAATAAATACTCGAACTAACGTAAAAATCTTTTTTTTTTTTTTTTGCTATAGAAATTCTTCTACAGTATTTCAGTGGGGGATTTCAGTATTCCTATGAGGGAAAAAATCATTATTTTCACATAGTGAAGTGAGTAACTCATCACTATAAAACTAAAATTTGAAAATTCTTGTATTTTTTTTCCAATACGTGCACTGTTTGATCGTTTCGTATGCCCATAAAACAGATTTTAAAAATATCCTGATTTTATAAAATTTACCAGATGTTATCTGCGTTAGAAGAAATTGTTAATAGGATCACAGCTAATACCTAAAGTCTATGAAGATGCTTTTGCACAATCTATGAAAAATGTCAACTCATGAGGATAAAATATTCCTAATATATAGGAGAAAAATACTTTGAGAACACTTATTAGTAGACATATATATAGATATATTTCAATTATAGGTTTCCATCATAGCCCACAATAAAAAGGTAAATTAATGAAAACTAGACAATAGCTCTAAGAAATATAAAGAAAAATGAATAAATATATGCAACAATACACAGTATATTAGTAAATGGGATTTAAATGTATCAGTCTTTCTTCCTCTTTTTTTTTGGGGGGGGGGAGGAGTCTCCAAAGTTAATACATTTTCAATTGGGGATCCATGGTGGCCTGAACTTTGAGAACCTCTTCGTTCAGCAATTTCTCTAGAGCCAATTTGAGACGATGAGGATCAATGCTGCTCCCACTTGAGCTCTGCTAATCAAGCGCATCGGCCAAGACAATCCTAATTATCCTGACCATTACCTTGAGCTGCTTGTAAATGATAATTCTAAAGACGATTGTCTTTGGGGATCTTAGCATCATCTCCAGCTCTGCTGTTCCATCGGAGCATTAACCAGCCCTTCAAAGAAAGTTTCTCGACCCTTCAGCTTCGAAACGCGCTTGAGCAGGCGTCGCATTTGCTTTCGTTTTGTCGGACCTATCCGAGCATTCTGCTGGCTTTTTGGCGCGAAAGTATGTCACGCGCACTTTGGAAGATCTCACAATGGCGCGTGTAAGCTAAAACCAGGTGAGATCTTCCCCTCTTCCTTCCATTTGTTGATGGAATATTCTGTAGAATTTTGGCAGTCTGTTGGTCTTGGTGCGTTGGAGGACTGATGTAATCAGCGCATATTATGTACGGGAATTTTCACTTTACCAGTAAAAAGTAGTAAATTTCCCAGTACTCAAACGTTTGATTGAGCACTGGGAAACTGTTAAAAACTAAGAGCGTTGGTCTTGGTGTGTTGGAGGACTGTTGTAATTAGCGCATATTATGTACGGAATTTTCACGAGCCCATGTAGTTTCTTTATTAATTTCAACTAGGAGCATTTTTTAAATAATTGGCGCAATTTAGAAATATCTCTTACTCTTTTTCATTTTATTTGTCAAACAGAAACAAGAGTCCATCCGTAATTGGCCTTCTATGTCAGCTTTTAGCATGAAACCATAGAATGATCAGCCCATCAATCTTTTCACCCCATTTCTTTCTTCATACTTGTATCTTAAAAACAGAAGAAAGGAAGATAGAAAAAGCAAAAGCTATTTCTTCTTACCTGTATCTTAAATCAGGTGAAAAGCGAAATAAAAAAAAAAAAAAACAAAAACTACCAACACCCATCTAACTCGCAGCCAGCATCCTTCTTCTTGAAGAAGATACTGTCTTATTATTACTCTTGTCCCTCCAGCAGCTTCTTTTGCTGTCATAATCACAATTAGAAATATTTTCTAAATAATTCTTCTAAAACATCTCCCACTCATCTGAATATCATTTACCAATTAGAAAAAAGTCTGGCGCCGTAATTTGTCGTATATATGAGTATCTATCACGAGCCCATACCGTTCCTTGGATCCTCAATACATCAATATTTTTGCCATTTCTTTTTTCTTAAACACTGCATCTTCAAGCAGAAGAAACGCGAAATAAAAGAGAAGCAAAAAGCCACCAACACGCGTCTAACTCATGACCAGCACCCTCCTTCTTGAAGAAAAGACTACCCTATTTTTACCTTTGTTACTCCAGGTGGCTTCTTTTGCCTGAATAATCACAGTAAGAAGCATCTTTCAAATAATTAGCGCGATTTTGGAAATATCACCATCTCTCTGAATTAAGTCACAAACCGAATTGGTCATATATATGCGAGTATCTATCACGAGCACAGGAGTGCACCCATATCGTACCTTGGATGTTCAGTACATCAATCTTTTCGCCATTTCTTTCTTCTTACCTGCTGCATCTTGAAGCAGAAGAGAAGCAAAATAAAAAAAGAAGCAAAAGCTACCAACACGCGCCTAACTCGCGACCAGCACCCTTCTTCTTGAAGAAAAAAATGCCCTATTTTTACTTTTGTCACTCCAGTAGCTTCTTTTGCTTGAATAATCACCATTAGAAGCATCTTCTAAACAATTGGCGCATTTAAGAAATATCTCTCACTCTCCTGAATATCAAGTCTCAATCCGTAATTGGTCTTATATTTGAGTGAGCATCTATCACGAACACACGAGCCCATACTGCTCCTTAGATGCTCAGTACATCAATCTTTTCGCCATTTCTTTCCTCTTACCTGCTGCATCTTGAGGCAAAAGAAAAAGCGAAATAGAAAAGAAGCAAAAGCCACCAACACGCGTCTAACTCGCGACCAGCACCCTTCTTCTTGAAGAAAAAACTGCCCTATTTTTACTTTTATCATCTCCAGGGGCTTCACCCCCGCTTTACGGTGTCATAAATTTACTTACAACCATTGTTCAGCCGGACCAGAAAGGGGGTCGTAGGGGTTACGATCTAGACCAAAGTTATTAATATCGTCCCCCGTGCCACCCCCAAGGGCAACGATCGTCGATCTTGGTTTCCGGAGGGTCCTCCATCAAGGTATACCAACCAGACTTTGGACTGGAGCGGTGCACAAAGGTGGGGTGTAGGTTGTTTTTCAGGGGAATCGCTCGATCTCATTCAAACACATCTGCTATCCCGTTTTCTTCATTTTTTTTTTTATTCTGCGAGGGATGCTGTGTGTGCGCATTTTAGGGGGTGTTTTTCGCTTTCCTCCCACTTTTTAGAGCATAGGAAAAGTGTTTTTTGAGTTTTTGGAAGCAGAATTTGTGATGGTTTAAGTTGCACATAAAGTCATTATGGGCAGAGTTGGGCTTTTCATTATGATAGTAGACCTAAGGTGCTTTCTCTATTTCTGAATATTGCTTTTCAACTGAAATATTGCTTCTTACTTCACAGATTTAATAATTGAAAATCCACATAAAAAGCTCGAGCAGAGTTTTTTGAGAATTCAAAAATTGCTCAATAATTTCACTTTCCCGTGCTTTGCAGTTTTTTCATCTTGCTATCTTTGCGATTTGCAAATTGAGACCTATCGATCAATCTTTTACGACGACGAAAAGGAACTTTATTCTATGGAATTTTGTACTTTCGTCTGCTTTTTTTGCCGGTATATATAGTGTTTATTTCTATAAATCATTTTTTTTTGATTATTTGTTATTCTATTTATTATAATTTGTTATTCTTTTGTTTCAGACGATAAATCTCAAATTATAAATTATTTGTTTTTACTTATGCCCCTTCCTTTTTGGCTATTTCTCTCATATTGCAAATTTGTACGTTATTATATTATTATTTAGTTCAAACACTTCGATACAGTAATTAATTGTTTTTAAAATCATATTTAACTTAAGAATTTCTTTAACTAAAGACATTTTAATGAATATAATTGAAACATGTGATAATTCACGAAGCGAAATAGAATAATTACATTTTTAGGGGGTAAAAAACCTTAAGTATTTTAGTTTAACTAATAATGACTTTTTTCAAACGCAAAATTCTAAAGTTGTTTCAGACCCATAAGGTTTCAGACCATAATATGCAGAAGAATAATACCATTGCAAGCGGTTAAAAATTCATGAATTTTTGGTTTTAACCATTGACGACTTTCGGCAATCAAAAATGTAGGAATAATATTTTCAAGTTAAACTGTAGAAGTTTTTTTTTCTTCTTTTTGCGTGTGTGTATGTGTGTGTTTGAAGACATGTCAAACGATTTAATTTTCTGAGAAACAAGTTGTTTAGTTATTTAAATAGCCTTTTAGAGATTCATTTCGAATTTCATTTCACACTTCAGTGACTTGACATTGATGAATCATTTTAAACGTATATAAATAGAACTTTTTTCTGACTTAAATTAGTTTTATTTTCTTAATGATTTCTTTTGTCATGATTAGTGAATAAAGCTTCTGTTTACGGATAAGATGCATTCATGCTAGATTTTACATTTGCTCCTTTTTATAAGTTTTCATAGTATTTTGATTTTTACTACTATAAATGATAGTAGATTTCTTATTTCACTCTAAGTTGAGAAATACCGACAATTAATTACCATTTTTAATTACTAATCTTTATAACAATAGAGTTCAAATTCATGGAAAAAAATTGTGTGTCAGCAACAGTAGTTTCATGTCTTCTACAGGTTTTTCTAATTTTTAAGTAAACCTTTATTTTTAACTTTATTTACAGCTCCTCCATTTAAGCATGGCATGCTGTCTATTAGATATGATAATGTAGTGACTACACTGCAAAGAATAAAGAGTTGTTTTTACAGTATAATACTAGCAGCAGTGGTTCCAGTTTAAAACTAAAATGCACAGTAATAAACTGTAAAAATTAACAATTTTACAGTTTATTAGTGTAAAGCAGCAATTTTATAATTTATTACTGCAACTTAACAGTTTATTACCACAAAATGAGTAGTTTTATACCGTAGAAACAACAGTATAATACTGGCAACAGAGATTCCGGTATAAAACTGTGAAAAAACGCAGCAATAAAATTGTAAAATTAGTACTTTTACAACTGCAAAGCAGCAATTTTGCAGTTTTATTAGCATAAAATTAGAAATTTTACAGTTTATTGCAATAAACTGACAATTTCAGTTTGTTACTCTAAAATTAGCTGTACTATGCTGTGAAAACATCTATTTTTTACAGTGTACTCAAACGATTTACATCCGGCGAAAATTTCATCACATGTGCAAAATTAATTGTTGTATTTATTTTTATTTTATTTTATTTTTCATAGTAATTGGTCAAAAGAAGATATCCATAGACTACTGATCATGTGTACGAGGCTACTTTTAGTTATGTTAATTCCCAATTTTTATGTATTTTATGAACGTCAAATCTGTTTTCTGATCAATGAAGTCAAAAAGAAAAAGTTGAAGGTTGAAACATAGAAAATAGTAACAATTAAAGATTTATTGATTCCAAAATCGTATTTCATCAGATAAAATCCGTAAAAAGATAATCTATTTTCCAGCGAAAAAAAAAGTGACAGTTTTTAACAACAATCGTATCTTTAACCTTGGCCTATAAACTTCTAGCCAAAACTAACATCATAGATTTTTTTTTCGGAATCTTTTATTTCCTTCCGTTTCCCAGATTTTTAAAGATATTTTTACTTATTTTTTTTCCTGCAAAAGAAACATTTTCAGGGATTTCATTGATAACTTCTTATTTGTTGAATTGCTCAAAAACTTGTTTACAAAAACTGAAAAAGAGAATGATGACGCGGGTAAAAAAGAAATAAATAAATAAAACGGTTGAATGAATTCCAAGTTTTTTGAATGGCTTGTGTGTAGCATAAAAAACAAAGAGAAAAGAAAAAAAATCCATATTTCATAAAACAATATTCTTATATCAAAATGTTTCAAGCCTCTACAACAAGCTAAAATGGCATTTTGTTTCACGTTAATATTGAATTTTTGACACTCATTTTTTGTTATTTTACAGCTGTGCAGTAGTCTGACCGAATAACTAAGCACACTTCCAATTTTCAGAAATTCAAAATATCGTTAGAACTATTGCATTCGCATGCCCGTCCTTTCAAGTTTTCCAGGGGAGGTCAAAGGGAGCAAACACAATAAAATTTCATCGAAAAACAACAAAAACCACTCCCACTTATACGTAAATATATTGATTTCTCAAAGCCACGTGGATCAATCGCAACCTAAATGACGGGCCTGATCATTCGGTACATGGCACTAAAACTGGTTTTGTTGGTGTATGAAATTATTAAAAAAAATAGAAATATTATAATTAAAATTGTGGTTGAATTATAGCTAAAAATGATTACATTGAACGTAAAAAATATCTTTAAAAGCTAAAAACAACCAATAACACGCTCGCATATTTTTGCATTCAGTAATTCATCACCGTAAAAAAGTGAAAACAAAAGTGTAAAAGATCCGCACATAACCCGACCGCGGATAATTTTTCAACTGAGGGGCGATTGATTTTTCTTACTTTATACTATGCATACTGATTTACAAATATTGATCAAAGGTTGCGGACTTCAATTTCGAAACATTACCGGGGAATCCCAAATTTTCTTCCCTCAAACTTCATTAAAACTCGAATAAAAGTGTATTTTTAGAACTTCAACGTCGAAAAATGACAGGTACAGAGTCCCCTAAGGGAGGGGCGTTCGCTCCCATGGATCAGTCCCTGTTTTTATTCCTTAAATCGCATGGAACCAGGATAAAAAATCGAACTCTTTCCTCTCACAGCTTTAATAAAACTGTAATTGATTAGAAACTAAATGAAGAGAAATAAATAGAATACGAGTTATTTATCTACACTGCAAAAAAGAAACTGTTGTTTTTACAGTATAATACTGGCAGCTTAGGTTCCTGTTTAAAACTGTAAGATACGCAGTAATAAACTGCAAAATTAGCAATTTTACTGTTTATTACTGTAAATCAGCAATTTTACAGTTTATTAGTGTAACATTAGCCATTTTACAGTTTATTACTGTAGAATTAGCAATTTTTGCAGCTTATTACAATAAAATTAGCTGTATTATACTGTAAAAACAACATTCATTTTTTAGTGTAGGAAGTGATTGAAAAAAGTGGCTCAGTGAACTATGCGATACACAGGTGACTAATCTCAAAATAACCCTCAGGTATGTTAACCATTGCGTAGGAGGAAATCTTAACTATTATTTTCTTGTTTTCGATTGATAAAAAAAAATTAAGAAAAGTACAAAAGCCTTAATTTGCTCTTATGTCTTCAATGATGTATACAAGGAAAGAGCACCGCTGAGATGGGGAATTGTTCTCACTTTGTTTTTGATTGAGCGGAGTGCTGCCGAACAGCTCTAGGAAATGCGTCTGCAAAATTAGATATTCTTGATTGATAAGTATCTAAATTGGTTGAAAAAGTGGATTCACTTTCCGCTACGAGACAAGCAAGTGGATGTTACTCTCATGCCAGAATGCGAGATCAGTTGTTGGTCAAAACGAAGTTTTTAAAATCCTTTTTGTTGTAACAACTTGAATATTTGCTCAATTGATGGGCTTTACTGCACAAAGCAGGTTGTAGCTCCAATATGCAATTTTTAAAATGTATGCATTAAAGCTAAAAGCACCAAAGCACTTTTTTAGATTTTATAAATTTTTATGACTCTACTTGAAAAATGTACCGATACACGCACTAGGGGAATTATTAAAACATAAAAACAAAAGAGAGTGGATTGATATTTTAAGCCCCAATGCAGAGTTTTTGGAAACAATGAAATGCTACAGTCGAGCCCGCTTAATGGAATAGCTATTTTGCCAAGAAACACTATTCTTCTAAGCGGAATATTACATATTCCGCGATCAAAATTACAAGTTCCATTGGTTTGGATACATTGATAATTTATTATACTAATCGTGATATGACAAGCTTCGCAATATTTATGGAAACCAAAAAATATTATTACGATTATTTAAACACTTTAACCGCTACTATGTAGAAACTCTATCTTCTCAAAAACACATAAAACTCAGAAACAGGTTCCAATAAAGATTTACGATTGAGATTCTTCGTTGAAATATTTCACCTTAAAATGAATGATCTATCAAAATTATTGTAAATTTCCCTTCCTCCTTTTAATAAATTCCCCTTTTCAGTTGCGCTAAACTTTTACCACTACTATTTCTTAACATGCTTTATTTTGACTATTAAAACATTTGAATTGCCGTATTTAGAGACTGGATCTTTTCAGAGACATACAAGTCGCTGAAACCGGTTCCAGTAAAGAATTGTGATTGATTGTGTTTTGATGTTTTATTTCCCCTGATAATGAATGACATTAAAGTTATTTTCTAACTATTTATCCTTCTTTTAAACAACTCCCAATTCTGAACAGAATGTTGACCGATCACCTTGTGTATTGAAGATAAATCGTACTTTTAATATGTAACTACTGGACTGCCCAACCGCAGAGTGGAAAAAAGACTTCGATCGGAAATATACAAAACTCTGAAACCGGATCTAATAAAAAATGTAATTAATTGTATTTCGTTGTTTCATAGAACCTCAGAATGAATTATACCAAAATTTTATTTTTACTTATTCATTCTCTTTTGAATAAATTCTCTATCATATTTGTGCTAAATGTTTATCTCAATAACGAAAGTAAAATGTAAGTATTCATCATTTTTAGCAAATGTATGCTTTATTTTGACCATTAAACCCAGTAAATGGTCCCCGTATTTAAAAACTGGATCTTTTTAGAAACATACAAAAGTCTGAAACCGGATCCAATAAAGATTCGTGATTAATTTTGTATCGTTATTTTATTTCACCACAGAATGAGTGATATTAAAATTATTTTTACACTGTAAAGAGTGAATGTTGTTTTTACAGTATAATACAGCTAATTTTATAGTAATAAAATAAAAATTTCTAATTTTACGCTAATAAACTGTAAAACTGCTAATTTTATAGTTTATTACCGTGCATTTTACAGTTTTAAACTGGAACCTGTGCTGCTAGTATTATACTGTTGTTTTAACAGTATAATACAGCTAAGTTTTACGGCAATAATCAGTAAAATTTCTAACTTTACAGTAAGAAACTGTAAATCTGCTAGTTTTACAGTTTGTTACTGTGCGTTTTACAGATTTAAATTGGAACCTCGGCTGCCAGTATTATACTGTTAAAACAACAGTTCATTTTTTGCAGTGTAATTGTTCATCCTCCTTCTAGTAAACTCCCAACTTAATTTGTGCTAAACTTGAATCTCAGCACCGACAATAAAATACACCCATACATGACTTTCAGTACGTTATATTTTGACCATTATAACTCTTAAACTGCTGCACTTAGGCTCAATTTTCTTGAAAATATACAAAACTCTGAAGTCGGTTCTAATATAGATTTCTGATTTATTATGTTTGACTGTTTTCTTTTATCTCAGAACTACTGATATCCATATTTCGTCTACTTATTCACCGTCCCTTTAATAAATACTGCTTTTTAAATAGAAAGGGAAATTATCATAACCCCAACTTTTACCTCAATGCCAAAAGTAAAATACACACATAGATCACTTTCAACGAGAATCTAATATATTTTATTGTGAGGATTAAAACACTTACACATCGGTATATTTCAAAAATTGAATCTTCTCACAAACATACTAAACTCCAAAACCTGTTCCAGTACCGATTTCTGCTGAAATGTTTCATTGTTTTATTTCACCTCAGAACGAACGATATCATTATTTTTAATTACTCACCCTCTTTTTAATACATTCCTCCTTCAAAATAGAAAGGAAAATGTATTAAAACTAACTTTTACCTCAACACCGAAAGTAAAATAGACGCATAGATCACTTTCTACAAGAATCTGTAATATATTTTATTGTGATGATTAAAACACTAAGAGCCTGGCTCTACATCAGCAGAAAACCGACCGAAACCCAAGGCAGAAACTGAAAATCCGGGTACTTTGAATAGGAAAATGGAAAGTACCCGGATTTTCGGTTTCGGTCGGTTTTCTGTTGATGTGGAAGTCAGGCCCTTGCACCTCGGTATATTTAAAAACTGAATCTTCTTAGCAACATACAAAGCTCTAAAACCTGTTCCAATACCGATTTCTGCTTAATTGTTTCATTGTTTTATTTCACCTCAGAATGAACGATATCAATTTTTTGTTTGTTTACTCACCCTCTTTTAATACATTCCTCCTTCAAAATAGAAAGGAAAATTTATTAAAACGTAACTTTTACCTCAACATCGAAAGTAAAATACACGCATGCATCACTTTCAGCTAGAATCTTCACTGTATCAGCTTTTTAAAAATTCATCAATCATCGTGCTCTATTTTCTCCCTATGCCTTATCGAACGGGTATTTGGCAATTTTCGAATCCCCCGCAACTCCACCTGCGCGTGCGCGCGTACACCCCCCCCCTCCTCCCCCTCGGTACTCCTTCCGTGCTCCTTCTTCTTTTACTATTACTTGACTGTACCAAACGGAGAACCTAGAGGCCGTATCAGTGACTTCGAATCCCGCTGCTAGGAAAGTTGATGCTTGAAAGCTGTTCTTTCGCAAGCGCGCTTTTTCGGATCTGCTTCGTTTTTTGTTTTCTTTCTGGTTCATTTATTGCGGTTTGCCATGAAAAATTCGAGGAGTGATCCAAGGTATGATGCGTGTTTTTATTTAATAAGTTTTTTTTTTTTCAATATTGGTATTACTTGTGCTGTTTTTTGTTTTCTTCAAATCCCATTTTTATTTTGCAGTTCTTGATTTTTAAAACTGCGTAGAAGTTTTCGTGAGAAAAATCAGACCCATTACTAATGCACAGTATCACGTGCAGTATTTTAACATTTGTATAAGTCATCAGGCTCAAGAAACTTGTTTGAAAAAAACGAAATCGAAAAAAAAGGGTAATGATTGCTTACGTGATGCATTGTATCGAATGAATATTCATATGAAGGGTAGACCATGAAAGCAGGCAATTATTTATTACTTTTTTTAAAAACTTATATGTCGTCCCTGCTTAATCGGGTAACGGATAAACGAATACCCCACTTATACGAATAAAATATCTCAGAACCGATGCCGTAGACGCAATGTTAAAGATCCCTGCTTAATCGAATACCCGTTTAATCTAATAATGTTTCTTGGAACCGACAGTATTCATTTAAGCGGGGCCGACAGTATATATATATATTTTTCAACATATGTTAAATTTATTACTTTTTTCCTTTCATATTTAAATCTGACTTTGTTAACAAATCGTCTGAAATGGTTAAATATTCAAAAAATTGCTAGTCTGTATTTCACCCCCGCCTCCTCCTCCAATTAAACATGTAATATTTTACTACAAATGCCTCCGAATATGAAACGTTTTGTGTTTTAAGTTTTAATCATTACCGATGCTTATAAAAGAAGATAAGTAAATGAAATTCAAATTTGACAATTCGCATTAATAGTAGATTTTGAAAGTAAAACTTTACTAAAAAGTTGGTTTCTAACCTATATGTGTATGTATATAAATAATAAGTCACTGTGTGAAGTTACGATACTAGCGATAGTTATTGTAATATTTGTTTATCATCTTATTTATAATTAAACACCACTAATTCTGCTACTTATTTTTTTTTTTTTTTCATCATCTAATGAAATTCAGGGCCGTAACCAGACCTTAGTTTCGGGAAGGGTGTTACCAAACATATTTCTCGTGAAATCTATAAAGTCAATAAAATTCGATTTCATGTTCTATATTCTGTTAATTTTTGCTACAATAGATGTTAAAAGGGTATTAACAGGACAAATGAAAAAGAATGACTCATCTTTTCAATCTGGATAGAAAATTAAAAAATCTGGATAGTTCAGTTTACTCATATACGCGCATTTGAAGGAGTTTTTTTTTTAATTTTAATTTCTACCTCCCGACACATACAAGATGTGTTTAAATATAGAGTTTAGTACTCACAAATTTGAAGAATTTTGGAGTTCTTTTAGTAGTATCATAAAAATTTGAAGGGAAAGATGTATTGTTAAGATATGTTTGCAATAACTACACTAAAGATAAGTACTGCAGAAAAAAACACTTAATTTGTACAATTATTCAATAATAATAATTACATTTTTCAAAAGCAATTTCAAAATAAGTAAGAAAAGTAAAATAAAATATAGCTATAATGATTTTTTCTGTGAGAAACTATGAAAATCATTTTTATAATAGTTCTGAAAAATTTCGGAGGGGGTTTGAACCCTAAAAACCCACCCCTTAAATGCGGCCTTGGTATTAGAGCAGAGATTCTCTATCACTGGTCAGGGAGACCGGCAGGGGTCCGCGTAAACTTTTTTTTTTTTTTTTTTTTTCATCAAAGAATCCATAATTTATCTTTGAAAACTGTGAACTTTGAAGTGTACTCACATTTTTCACGTTCTGATCTCTCTTTCTCTTTTTTTCGTATCTAGATTTTGTAATTTTTTAAATAATATATTCAGTTTTTCTCTTAGGTTGATTTTTAGTATCCTTCAAAACAATAAACTAAATTATTTACAAGTAAAATATTTTTTTCTTTAAATTTCAATATTGTTGAAGATAAATGAGAAAAAAAACTTGTATAATTTATTGTGTTACCTGGGGGAGTTTGTTGCATATAAAAAAAAATCTTGGGTTTGCTACAATCAGTGCCGTAGTTACGTATGGGCATAATGGGTCTATAGCCCAGGGCGGCACGATTGGCGGGAGGGCGGCACTTTTTCCATGCAAAGTGAAGACTTTTTTTTCAAACAGCAGAGTGGATCGGCCGCGAGAATTACACCAATTAATTGAATTAAATACTGTGTTTTATTTAATAACACTGGAATGCTAGTGGAATTTTTCATACAAAAGTATTGAACCGCAGGGGGAAAAAAGAAAAGAAGATAAGACAGGAACAAGACTAGAAAGATGAGAAAAAAAGACTGCGAAACAGAAAAAAATTGTTCATTAAAACCGGGTCTTGCACGTTAAAAATGAATTCTGTTCCATAGACTTAACATTGAGCCAACAAAATATTCTCGTTTCCCTCGTTACATCCGAGTTCTCGTTATATCCGAGCTCGTTATAAACGACTTCGACTGTATTCATTACATATTTTTTTAAACTATTTTATCGTTTATTGATTTTGTTTTATTTTTTCTAAAATATTTAAATGAAGCCATGATCCATTTCAACAAAATTTTATACACCAGTAAGTAAAGAAAAAAGTTTTTTCTTTTCTTTTTTTTTTACAACTCTGAAATTCTTCACCTCAAGGGGGGGGGGGCAGTTTCAAAAGCCCAGGGCGGCCTCACGTTCAAATACGCCTCTGGCTACAATTTTTCCGAAATTTTATCGGTCTTCAACCCATAAGATGTTTGAGAAACGCTGAAATAGATAGAGTAAATACATGAAGACTTAAAGAGCAAATCATAAAAAAAAATTCTCGTAGGTCTTAACAGCCACTTTTTTTATATATTGAAACGTAAATTAGGGCATTATGTACTACATTTTTCATTTATTTTTAAAACCTTTTTTAGGCCCATTCGTCGAAAGGAACCCTCACAATTGCGAAAATTGTGGCGTGATAAAACTGCCCTTGAAAATAAATGAAAGTTATTCTCATTATAAACCTTGGTGCAGTGTGCTGGGGAGGGGGGCACCGTCCCCTGAGTAATTTGGTTTGTTATGATAAAAATAATGAGTGCTTTCAAACCGACTGCTTCCAAACTACCCTAAAAAAGTAAAGTCTGCTTTTAAAATTGAAGCAAGCCAAGTAATTTTGATGAAACACTCTTTTTTGACCGTAAAAAGACCATCAACCATGACATCGACCCTCCGAAAAGGCGAGTTGCCTTGAATACTATTTTTTCCACCTGCAGCCCTAGATGTAAACAAACCACTCGTTATTTATGTCATTGAATTCGTTTTACAAAGTTTTGAAGGTTAGTCGAAAGTAAAATTGCATGCGAAAGAGGAAAAAAAATTCTCTTTTCTAGTGCAATTGTTTGAAAATAGTTTATATCGCTGCTTGAAAAAAAAAAAATACCGCTTTTATAGACAATGCCTGGGACCACCCAGCTTAGTTGTCCGTATTTGAAAGTGGACAATTGCGAACTTAAATGGTCTAATGACGTAGAAAGAGTAAAAAGGTACAAATATGTGAACAGTGAAGTAGTCTTCCAAGAAAGTACCCTGGTTAAATAAATATTCATTTGAGTTTTAAAATTTGCCGTAGGGGGGGGGGGAGAGTATAAGTCATTCTACCACAATCTCCAGTAAATGAAAGTCATTTCTCAAAACTCATTCCTCTAAAAACACCAGTAAAAAATCAAGATAGAGAGAAAGAGACAGAGAGAATAATCAAAATGCTTAAATTTTAGTTTCAAGAAAGCAGTGGTGCCCAACTGGGGGAGTAGAGGAGGTTATAGCATAGGCTGCATCATTGAAATCTTTGCTTTTCTCCTTTTTTTTTGGTTTGGGCTTTCACTCTTTGGAGGGTCTTGGTGGTGTTGGGCAGAGGCGTGCGTCATTGCTCTTGGTGGGAATAGACACCAATAAAGA